>PVKV010012674.1:21153-64598 GCA_004027835.1 Alouatta palliata | reverse complement strand
GTGCGATCTCGGCTCACTGCAACCTCCGCCTCCTGGGTTCAAGCAATTCTCCTGCCTCAGCCTCCCGAGTAGCTGGGACTACAGGCACGTGCCACCATGCTCAGCTAATTTTTGTATTTTTAGTAGAGACGGGGTTTCACCATGTTGACCAGGATGGTCTCGATCTCTTGACCTCGTGATCCACCCGCCTCGGCCTCCCAAAGTGCTGGAATTACAGGTGTGAACCACCGTGCCCGGCTCAAAATTATGTTTCATGTCGGCAATGTCCCACAACTACAAAAACAAATTTGCATATTGCAATCTTAATGCAAACATTAGAATGGAACCCCAGTCCTTAAAAAAGTAATTCAAATTTTGTCGAAAAGCAACTGAATTTTATCCAACCAACAAATTAAAATAGTTAACAAGAAAGAAATAGAAAATATCAATGTTTAAAAAAGGCGTGTTTCTCTCTCTCTCTCTCTCTCTCTCTCTCTCTCTCTCTCTCTCTCTCTCTCTTTTTTCTTTTTTTTTTTTTTTGAGACGGAGTCTCAGACTGTTGCCTGGGATGGAGTTCAATGGCACCATCTTGGCTCACTGCAACCTCCACCCCTTGGGTTCACTTGATTCTCCTGCCTCAGACTTCGGAGTAGCTGGGGTTACAAGTGCACACCACCACACCCGGCTAATATATATATATATTTTTTTCTTAAGACAAAGTCTGGCTCCGTCGCCAGGCGCCAGACGAGTGCAGTGGCGCGATCTCGGCTCACTGCAACCTCCGTCTCCCAGGTTCAAGCAATTCTCCTGCCTCATCCTCCTGAGTAGCTGGGACAACAGGCACACGCCCAGCTAATTTTTGTATTTTTAGTAGAGACGGGGTTTCACCATGTTGGCCAGGATGGTCTCGATCTCTTGACCTCATGATCCACCCGCCTTGGCCTCCCAAAGTGCTAGGATTACAGGCGTGAGCTGCTGCACCCGGCTTTTTTTTGTATTTTTGGTAGAAGTGGGGTTTCACTATGTTGGCCAGACTGGTCTCAAACTCCTGACCTCCTTATCTGCCTGCTTCAACCTCCCAAAGTGCTGGGATTATAGGCGTGAAGCACCATGCTTGGCAAAAAGGCATATTTCTATCGATTTATTTGAACACCAATCTCTTAGCCACTCAGCTTCATGACATTCATCATCTGGCAGGCTCTCAGCCACCTCTGGCAACTCAAACTTAACCAAAGCACACCCCTTGGACATCACATTCTTCATCTTGCTTTTGGCTTGTAGCACAAGGCCATATTTGTGTATTTGTCCTTTAGCATTTTCCATGTAAAATTAAATGAGAGATTTCTCACAAATAACTGGTAGGCCTTTCTGGCCACCCCCAGGAGCATGGCTTCCAGTCCCACGCAAGAACCCTGCCATGCCTCCTCCAGGGTTTAAGTGGGTGCACTCAAAGCTCACATGGCCACTGCCACCCATGGCTAGGCCCATACACCCAATCTCAGCACCCAGTGTCTGGTCCATGGGGGACCCATGCACTCAAGGCTGTTGATGCATATCCTCTCCAGGCTGTTGGGACCTGTCCACCCCAGGCCCAACTGTTCTAGGTTGTTGGCACCTTTGTGCTCCAGGCCAGCCTCCATGCCTGCAGGAACCATGTACTCCACACCAGAGCCTGTGTGCCCAATGGTTTGGCCCACATGGTCAATGGGAGCAGCTATGCATTTGAGACGGAAGCCCATGCTGGCACCCATGTGCTCCACACCAGAGCCATTGGGCTTCGTGATCTTGCCATGTGCTCGATCCTAGAGGCCATGTGGTCAAGGTCCAGCAGGTTGATGCACTTTGTGGGGGAACCTTTATGCTCTATGAAGCCCATGCAGTCTTTGACCAGGCCCGTGTGCTGCATCTTGGAGCTCACACAATCCACACCATGGCCCAGGCCTGGACCTATGCATTCCATGCCAGCACCCCCGATGTGGTCAGTGCCTGGGGCCTGTCCTCTAGATTTTGGGGATGCTGCCTCCACCTCCACTTCCTCTCTGCTTTGTAGTGATTTTGCCTCTTCTCAGTGTATTACTTAGGATTTTGTTTATTCTGCCCATGTTCATCCTGGATCCAAATTGACCCATGTTTTCCATACCACCACCAAGGAGTCCCTCCTTGATTCTTCCCATTTTGTTCCAAATCCATGCCCTCTGTTCTCATTTCTTCAGGCCCTATGTTTCCCATTCCAGTGCCTTTATTCAAGTGATTGGCATTGATAGTCTGCCCTGCTGGTCCTAACCCTGTTCCATCACCACCAAGGCCATAGGGAAGTTGTGGATGCTCAGGAGGGGAAAAAAATCCTTTCGTAAGGAGGTCTCATCCATCTTTATCTGCTTTGGTCTTTCGAATAGCAATAGGCCATTGAACATAGATATAGCTTCCATGGCTTTAGTGGACTGTGCCCATTTCATGATGTTTTTCATCTTTATCCTCAAGAATGTTCTCAGACCACCACATCGGGCAATCACCTGTACTAAAATATTTCCTTCAGTTTCTTCCAGCCAATTTTATAATCCTGATTTGCTACATATACTGTGCTTCCAAGTCTTTCTGCTGTAATACATGGATAATCTCATTTGGGATGTTAGGATTATTTAAGATACCAGGTGGGATATTAATCATTTCTGGGCCACCTGGTGTTATACCTACTCCTCCAGTGGTAGCCATCACCTTTTGCGTTGCTCTCCTGGCATGTTCACTATCAGAATCTTCTTTGACTTACAGTGGTCTTCCACTCAGTGCTTGTGTACGACTTGCATAGCCTTTTTAATGTTTTCTTCCATCTTGAATTCAACAACGGCACATCCTCTTGACTTTCCTTCAGTTTCCTTTGCCCAGGCTGTAGTGCAGTGGCATGATCTCAGCTCCCTGCAACCTCTGCCTCTCGGGTTCAAGTGATTCTTGTGCCTCAGCCTCCCAGGTAGCCGGGATTGCAGGTGGGCATCACCACGCCTGGCTAATTCTTTTGTATTGTTAGTAGAAATGGAATTTCGACATGTTGGCCAGGCTGGTCTTGAACTCCTGAGCTCAGGCAGTCTGCCCACCTTGACCTCCTAAAATGTTGTGATTACAGGTGTGAGCCACCACACCTGGCCTCAGTTCAGTATAAAAGTTTTTTAAGGTGATATCCTGTGTCTACTAAAAATACAAAAGTAGCCAGGTGTTGTGGTGCTCACCTGTAATCCCAGCACTTTGGGAGGCTGAGATGGATGAATCACTTTGAGGTCAGCAGTTTGAGATCAGCCTGACCAACATGGTTAAACCCCATCTCTACTAAAAATGCTGAAATTAGCAGGGCGTGATGGTACATGACTGTAATCCCAGTTACTTGGGAGGCTGAGGCAGGAGAATTGCTTGAACCCAGGAGGTGGAGGTTGCAGTGAGCTGAGATTGCCTGGATGACAGAGTGAGACTGTCTCTGAAAACAAACAAACAAACAAAAACAGAACTTGTTTAATTTTTTTATGTTTGCATTATAAAGTAATGATCCTTATGTCTTTTTTTTTTTTTTTTTTTTTTTTGAGAGGGAGTTTCACCATGCTAGTCAGGCTGGTCTTGAACTCCCAACATCAGGTGATCCACCCACCTCATCTTCCCAGAGTGCTGGGATTACAGGCATGAGCCACTGTACCTGGCTATCCTTATGTCTTCTTAAACATTCGTTAGATTCTACATTACCTTTCCTCGGGAATGCTACCTGAGGTGTTTTTGCTTTGGTTGGAGAGGTTGAATTAAGAGCATTTTTCAATTTTAGTGTTTTTGATTTTTAGAAAAAAATGAGAACTGGAGGTAGCCTATAAATATAATTAAGTTACTTAGTTTTACTTTTTTTGTTTGTTTGTTTTTACTTAAAAGTAGCAAACATTTTAAATACTAAATTCTGATTTGGAAGACTTAGTCATGTAGGCACTCTTTGTACACTGGTAGTTTAAACCACTTTTCCAGATAGCAGTTTGTTAGTATTTCTAGAGATACTACCAAATGTTAACAATCTTTGAACTTGTAAATATATATATATATTTTTTTTTTGGAGACAGAGTCTCTCTCTGTTGCCCAGTCTGGAGTGCAGTGGCGTGATCTTGGCTCACTGCAACCTCCACCTCCCGGGTTCAAGTGATTCCCCTGTCTCAGCCTCCCAAGTAACTGCGACTACAGATGCACACTGCCATGCTCGCCTAATATTTTGTATTTTAATAGAGACGGGATTTCACCATGTTGCCAGGCTGGTCTCGAACTCCTGAGCTCAGGCAGTCCACCCTCCTCAGCCTCCCAAGTGCTAGGATTACAGGCGTGAGCAACTGTGCCCAGCAGTAAATTCACTTCTAAGGAACTGTCTTAAGGAAAGAATCAGAAATGTAGACTGAAATTTATGTGATTATTTCATTTTAGGTGATGGTAGTAATTATGAAAGTTTATTTTCCAACAAGTCAGTGATGGAATCTGTTTTAATTTATCTGTATATTGAAATACTACCTTATCATTAAAAATTATTATTATTTTTTGAGACGGAGTCTTGCTCTATCATCCAAGCTGCATTGCAGTGATGCAACCTTGGCTCACTACAACTTCCACCTCCCGGGTTCAAGCGATTCTCCTGCCTCAGCCTCTAGACTAGCTGGGATTACTGGCGCCTGCCACCATGCCCAGCTGATGTTTGTATTTTTAGTAGAGATGGGGTTTCACCATGTTGGCCAGGCTGGTCTTGAACTCCTGACCTGAGGTGATCTGCCCGCTTCGACCTCCCAGACTGCTAGAATTACAGGCGTGAGCTACCACATGTGGCCAGTATTCTCAGAGTTTTAAAATAACATTGGTAAAATATAGTAAGAGCCGGGCACAGTGGCTCACGGCTGTAATCCCAGCACTTTGCGAGGCCGAGGCAGGTGGATCACAAGCTCAGGAGTTCGAGAGCAGCCTGGCCAATATGGTGAAACCTCGTCTCTACTAAAAATACAAAAAAAATTAGGCAGGCATGGTGGTGGGCACCTGTAGTCCCAGCTACTTGGGAGGCTGAGGTAGGGGAATTGCTTGAATCTGGGAGGTCGAGGGTGCAGTGAGCCGAGGTCGCGCCACTGCACTCCAGCTTGGGCGACAAAGCAAGACTCCATGTCACCCAAAAAACAATATATATATATATATATATATATATATATATATATATATATATATACACACACACACACACACACACACACACATATATATGTATGTATATATAAATAAATAGAAGGAGAAAAACATGTAATACAGGTAGTGTAAGTATAAATATTGATTAAGATATTTATACATATTAAACAGAGCAATATACTGACATTTTTAGTCATCTCTAGGTTAAGGAATTATGGGAGGTTTTTTTCCTTTGTGTTTTTTGGTCTTTTTGGTTTTTTTTTGGTTTGTTTGTTTGGTTTGGTTTGGTTTTTTGTCAAAAATCAGTGTACTCCCCAGGGAGTCTTTTTGTTTCTTGTTTGTTTTTGTTGTTGTTTGTTTTTGGGACAGGGTCTCAGTCTGTTTCCCAGGCTGGAGTGCAATGGTGTGACCGTGGCTCACTGCAACCTCAGTCTCCCAGGTTCAAGTGATCTTCTCATCTCAGCCTCCCAATTAGCTGGGACTACAGGCGTGCACCATCATGCCCATATAATTTTTTTGTTTTTATTTTATGTAGAGGCAAAAGTTTTGCTCTATTGCCCAAGCTGGTCTAGAACTTCTAGGCTCAGATTATCCTCTCACCTCAGCCTCCCAAAGCTTTGGGATTATAGGTGTGAGCCACCACGCCCTAAAGTTTTTAAATGATGTGTATTTTTTAGTCAGAGAAAAGGGTCAATATGTCCACCAAAAATAAGAATTTTTCCAACTCTTAAGGGATCAAGAGTAATTTTTGTTTTATATAAATAATTACATATATCTCTCACTGGATTTTTGTAAGCCCAGCACATGATTAATATGTTTTCACTGAAGTTTTTCCCCCTGAGTTTGAGTCATTTACTGTTTCTATCATGTCTTATAATTTTTTGTTGAAAACTGGCCATTTTAGATAATATGATAGCCACTCTGGATTCATTATTTTTTCCCTTCCATTGGTTGTTTAGTAGTAACTTCCATAGGCAGAAAAAAATCTGTGAAATTTATCTCCCTGCAGCATGCAACCACTGATGTCTCTGCTTAATTTTTTTGTTTGTTTTTGAATATTTTTGCTTTTATTTTTAAGCCTGACTTACTAAAGCATACCTTCCTATATATTTGCATAGCCTAGTGGTCAGCTAATGATTGGACTAATAATGATCCCAAACATCTTAAACACAGATCTCAGCTGTAAAATTTTTGAACTAGTAAATTCACTTACCTGTCTTAAGGAAAGAATCAGAAATGTCGACTGAAATTTATGTGGTTATTTCATTTGAGGTGATGTTGGTAGTTATGAAATAGTTTATTTTTCAACAAGTTAGTGATCAAATAAATTGTGAGATATTTATATTGAAATATTGAAACATTTATATTGAAATATTACATGACTATTAAAGATTATATTCTGTAAAATTTTGACAAAAAGATATATGCTCCTATAACATTAGAGGGTGTTTCTTTTGTTCAAGGCAAAAATCTGTTTTGATTTTTTTCTCTTTAGATTATTTTTGTCCCTGATAAAATTTCTTTTTAATGGTGTCCTTAAATATGTATTCTTTTGTCTCTGCCGTTGTTTAGCATGTTTGTGAGATTATTTCGTGTTGTTTATGATAGAAGTACTTGTTCCTTTCTGATGCTGATAAGTATTCACTCGTATGAAAACACCACAGTATTCATCTTTTTGTTTTGGAGCATTTTTGTTTCCAGTTTGGAACTAGAAACAGCTTTATTGTGAATAAGGGTGTCAGCAACATTTTTGTAAAAATATATTGTGGACGTGTTTACATTTCTCTTCAATAACAACTTAGAAGTGAAATTACTGGGTCAAAGAGTTTGGTGAATGTTTATTAGAAATTACCCAATTTTATCAAAAAAAGTGTGTCTTTACCAGCAGCATATGAGACTTTTTATTCTCCATCATTGTTACTGTTTAAATTTGTCATTCTTTTTAATTTTTGCCATTATAGGAGATGTCAATTGGGGTTTTTTGGCATGTCTTTGGGGCTTTAACTTAAAATTCTTATGAATAATATTAGGTATCTTTTTTTTTTTTTTTTTTTTTTTTTGAGACAGAGTTTCACTCCGTCACCAGGCGCCAGGCTGGAGTGCAGTGGCATGACCTCGGCTCACTGCAACCTCCGCCACCCGGGTTCAAGCAATTCTCCTGCCTCAGCCCCCCCAAGTAGCTGGGACTACAGGCACGAGCCACCACACCCAGCTAATTTTTGTATTTTTAGTAGAGACGGGGTTTCACCATGTTGACCAGGATGGTCTCGATCTCTTGACCTTGTGATCCGGCCGCCTCGGCCTCCCAAAGTGCTGGGATTACAGGCGTGAGCCACCGCGCCCGGCCTACTATGTATCATTTTTTATGCTATCACCAGTCATCTAGTTTTTATGAAATATTTTCTCTTATCTTCGCCCACTTTTTCTGTTGGCTTGTTCTTTTTATCATGTTGTAGGACTTTATATACTCGACATACAGGGTCTTTGTGATGTGCCTTTTGTGAATATTCTGCCAGTTTGCTCCTTGCCTTCTTATCTTCCTGATGATGTCTTTTGGTAGACAGGAAGTTTTTAATTTTTATGAGGTCTAGTTTATCCAGTTTTTTCTTTATGATTATTCTTTAAACAAGACCATGCCATTTGCAAAGAGATAAATTTCACCTTTTTTCTTTTTAACATGGATTTCTTTTATTTTTCTTGGCTAATTGCCTGCTTACAACTTCCAGTAAAATGTTGAATAGAAGTGGTGAGGGGGACTATTCTTATCTTGTTTCTGATATTACAGGGACAGCATTCAGCTTTTTACCATGCATGATAGGTCTTGTGGGTTTTCATAAATACCTTTTTATTATGTCAAACAGGAATATTATTTTATTCCTGTTTATTCTTCATTTGTTAATTTTTTTTTTTTTTTTTTAGATGGAGTCTTGCTCTGTCATCATGCTGGAATGCAGTGGTTTGATATTGGCTCTTGGGTTCAAGCGATTCTCCTGCCACAGCCTCCTTGGTAGCTGGGACTACAGGCTCGTGCCACCACGCCTGGCTTATTTTTATATTTTTTTATAGAGACGGGGTTTCACCATGTTGACTGGGATGGTCTCTATCTCTTGATCTCATGATCCGCCCATCTCGGCCTCCCAAAATGTTGGGATTACGGATGTGAGCCACCGCACCCAGCTGATTATTTTTAATGTGAAAGGGTGTTGAATTTGATCAAATGCTTTTTCTGCATTAATTGAGTTGATTATGTGGACTTCGTGGGGCGGGGTGTGATGGGCTCTCACCCAGGCTGTGTGTGTGTGTGTGTGTGTGTGTGTGTGTGTGTGTGTGAGAGAGAGAGAGAGAGAGAGAGAGAGAGAGAGAGAGAGAGAGAGTGTGTGTGTGTGTGTGTGTGTGTGTGTGTGTGATGGGCTCTAACCCAGGCTATGTCACCCAGGCTGGAGTGCAGTGGCACTGTATTGGCTTACTGCAGCCTCAGCCTCCTGGACTCCAGTGATCCTTCCACCTCAGCCTCCCAGGTAGCTGGGACTACAGGCATGCACCACCATGCCCAGCCAGTTTTTGTATTTTTTGTAGAAATGGAGTTTCCCCATGTTGCCCAGGCTGGTCTTGAACTCCTGGGCTCAAGCCATTCTCTTCACCTGCCTTAGCCTCCCCAAGTGCTGGAATTACAGGTGTGAGCCACTGTGCCCAGCCTGCTGTGAAGCCAAGCATTGACTTCTTATAGCTGTGAACGTCCTAGATGGCATCTGTTTCCAACAGAAAGCTCTTTTGTCTACTTAGAAAATCTGTTGTTTAGCCACCTTTATCAATGGACTTAGCTATAACTTGCCTCCGTTTTTGTATCAGTACCTGCTGCTTCACTTCACCTGCACATCTATATTATGGAGACAACTTCTTTCCTTAAACCTCATGAACAAATCTGTGCTAGCTTCAAACTTTTCTTGTGCAGCTTCTTCACCTCTGGATTAGCTTTGGTTTAAGGGAATGTTGTGGATGGTTTGATTTTATATCTAGACTGCTAAATCTTTCTCTATATCAGCAAGAAGGTTGCTTTGCTTTTCTTGTTGCCCAGTCTGGAGTGCTGTGGTGTGATCTTAGCTCACTGCACCCTCTGCCTCCCGGGTTCAGGCTATTCTCCCACCTGAGCCTCCAGAGTAGCTGGGATTACAGGCATCCATCACCACACTTAGCTAATTGTTTTGTATTTTTAGTAGAGACAGGGTTTCGCCATGTTGGCCAGGCTGGTCTCAAACTCCTGACCTCAGATCATCCACCCGCCTTGGCCTCCCAAAGTGCTAGGATTACAAGCCCAAGCCACCACGCCTGGTGGCATTTTTAATTTCCTTCAGTAACTTTTCTGTTGCATTATAACTTGGCCAGCTGGCACAAGAGGCTT
Organism: Alouatta palliata; assembly: GCA_004027835.1. Taxonomy (NCBI): domain Eukaryota; kingdom Metazoa; phylum Chordata; class Mammalia; order Primates; family Atelidae; genus Alouatta; species Alouatta palliata. The sequence continues at coordinate 55,048 of PVKV010012674.1, read as the reverse complement.
AGCTTTTGGCCTGTCTCAACTTTCAACATGCCCTCCTCACTAAGCTAAATCATTTCTCGCTTATGATTTAAAGTGATAGATGTTTGACTCTTCCTTTCATTTGAATACTTAGAGACATTGTAGGGTGTAATTGGCCTAATTTTTAAATTGTCCTGTCTCAGAATATGGAGGCTTAAGGAAAGGGAGAAAGATGGGGAATAGATGGTCAATGGAGCAGTCAAATACAATTAAGTTCACCATCTTATATGGATGCAGTTTGTGGTACCCCAAAACAATTACAAAAGTAACATTAAGGATGACTCATCATAGATCACTGTAACAGATAAAATAATAATGAAAGAGTTTGAAATGTTACGAAAATTACCAAAATGTGACACTGAGACATGAGGTGAGCACATACTTTTGGAAAAATAGCTCCAAAAGACTTGTGTGCAGGGTGGCCACAAACCTTCAGTTCATAAAAAACACGGTATCTGTGAAGTGCATTTAAACAAAGTATGCCTGTGCTCTCAAATGATTTCAGCCCTTTTAAATGTATTAAGGCTTGTTTTGTGGCCTAACATATGTACTATTCTGAAGAATGTTCCATGTGTAGGTTGAGAGTATTCTGCTGTTAGAGTGTTCTATATAATGTCACATCTAGAGAGTATTTCAGGTCTTCTTTTTTCTTGTTGATCTTTTGTCTAATTCTTTCTGCTACTGAGTTATTGAAGTCTGCAGCTTACTCTTTTTCACTTCATTTCTGACAGTTTTTCCTCATATTTTGGGGTTCTATTATGTGTACATATATTTAGAATTTTTTTTGTCCTCTCTGTCACCCAGGCTGGAGTGCTGTGGATGCAATCTCAGCTCACTGCAACCTCTGCCTACCAGGTTCAAGCAATTCTCCTGTCTCAGCCTCCTGAGTAGCTGGGACTACAGACATACGCCACCATGCCTGGCTATTTTTTTTTTTTTTTTGTATTTTTAGTAGAGACAGGGTTTTTCACCATGTTGGCTAGGATGGTCTCAATCTCCTGTCCTCATGATCCATCCACCTTGGCCTCCCAAAGAGCTGGGATTACAGGTGTGAGCCACTGCGCCCAGCCTATATTTAATTTCTAAGTGCTGCTTGTTACATCAGAAATTTTGATGTGTTATTATATTTTGTTTATTTTTTCATTCAAAATATTTTGTGTATCCCTTGTCATTTCTTTTTTGACTCATGATTTATTTATATATTTTCAAATTTCCAAGTATTTAGTAATTTTAAAGATTTTTTATTGAATTATAGTTGAGGTTAGAGAACGTACTTTGTATGCATTTATTCTTGAAATTCATGGCATCTTGTTTTATGGTTCAACATACAGATCTCTCTTAGCATTCCATGTACAATTGAAAAGTATATTTTCTTTTCTTTTTTTTTTTTTTGTAGACAGAGTCTTGCTCTGTTGCCAGGCTCTGGAGTGCAGGTGGCACGATCTTGACTCATTTCAACCTCTGCCTCCCGGATTTAAGCTATTCTTCCGCCTCAGCCTCCCAAGTAATTAGGATTGCAGGCACTCGTCACCATGCCCAGCTAGTTTCTGTATTTTTAGTAGAGACGGAGTTTTACCATGTTGGCCAAGATGGTCTCAGTCTTTTGACCTTGTGATCCATCCACCGGCCTTCCAAAGTGCTGGGATTACAAGTGTGAGCCACCACACCTGGCCAGTGTTTTCTTTATCTGTTTTTTGAGTGGTCAGTTTCCCAAATTAATAAGGGCTTGACTGCTTTAGCCCTTTCAGACTTATAAAGTATATCTTTTACAATCTACTTACGGAATGGGCAAAAACGTCACACTTCCTCTTTCTTTTTTGAATATTCATCTTTCTAGTGAATACTAGTTTGTTGTTTTTTAGTTCAAAGGACCTTTCTCCTAAGCTTTCCCAGAACCCTCTTCACTGTCTCCACACAGAATGATCTAGCATTTTATGTATATAACATGGTAAGTAAATAAACTTACCCAGGCGCGCGCACGCGCGCTCTCTCTCTCTCTCTCTCTCTCTCTCTGTCTCTCTCTCTCTCTCTCTCTCTATATATATATATATTTTGTTTGTTTGTTTGTTTGTTTGTTTGTTTGTTTTTGTGGACAGAGAGATTAGAATTTTCTTCTTTTTTTTTTTTTTCCCATTCAGACATTACAGTTAAGTGTTTAAATTTTAATGAGCTGAACCTCTTAAGACTGGGTTACTTTATATGTCTTCAGTCTTTTAAGACCTACTTTACGTCAGTATGTTGTGTCATAATCTTTATGATTTCAATTTAATGATTGTGGGTTTAAGATAGGTTCACCATCGCCTGTAATCCCAGCACTTTGGGAGGCCGAGGCGGGCGAATCACACGGTCAAGAGATCGAGACTATACTGGTCAACATGGTGAAACCCCGTCTCTACTAAAAATACAAAAATTAGCTGGGCGTAGTGGCGTGCGCCTGTAGTCCCAGCTACTCGGGAGGCTGAGGCAGGAGAATTGCTTGAACCCGGGAGGCGGAGGTTGCAGTGAGCCGAGGTCGCGCCACTGCACTCCAGCCTGGCGCCTGGTGACGGAGTGAGACTCTGTCTCAATAAAAAAAAAGAAAAAAAAAAAAAAGATAGGTTCACCATTAGATATTTTTCAAAAGGCACTTATAAAAAAATTCACAGAAATTGATTTAAAAAGCTTTAAAAATTTCCCCATGTACTTGCTACAGTAATTTTCCTTTTCTAGGGAGTTCTTTGCTGAATAACAAAGGAATTCAGAGGGGAAAAAAGCAATATTTATTTTATTTGGGGATTGCAGTTTAAACCAAGCACCGTTTGGTTTTAGAAAAAATAGTTATTGGGAAAGGTATTTTGGGACTCCTCTGGTGAATACTTTGAGTGTGAGAGTGTCTTAGGTCAGTTTGGGCTGCTGTAACAAAAATAACCGAAACTTGGTGGGTGAATTATAAACAACAAATTTGTTTCTCACAGTTACGAACACTGAGGTGTCGAAGATCAAGGTGCAGGCATATTTGATGTCTGGTCTGCTTCCTCATAGATCACTGTCTGCTTACTGTAATGTCATAGTGGAAGGGGCTAGGCATCTCTCTGGGGCCTCTTTTATAGGAGTACTAACCCAGTACATTCAGGCTCTCTTCATGACCTAAGGTCACAGAGGCCTCACCTCTAAATAACATTTCATTAAGGATTAGGTTTCTGCCTCAATTTTGGTGGGGTGGGGGTGGGGGAGGGGGACACAAAAATTTGAGGTAGACACATACAGACATACGTAGTTTCTATTTTTTTTTTTTTTTTTTGAGACAGGGTTTTGCTCTTGTCACCCAGGCAGGCTGGAGTGCAATGTCGAGATCTCTGCTCACTGCAACCTCTGCCTCCCAGGTTCAAGTGATTCTCCTGCCTCAACCTTTCGAGTAGCTGGGATTACAGGTGCCTGCCACCACGCCCAGCTAATTTTTGTGTTTTTATTAGAGAAGGGGTTTCACCATGTTGGCCAGGCTAGTCTTGAACTCCTGACCTCAGATCATCCAACCACCTCCGCCTCCCAAAATACTGGGATTACAGGTGTGAGCCACCATGCCCAGCCTGTAGTTTCTACTTTTAAAAAAGCTTCTCTCTTTTTTTTTTTTTTTTTTCCCAGTGATTGTTCTGTTGAGTTAGTAAAAACAATTTCTGAGACTCTAATCTTTGCCAGGAATTTCTGTACCTTTAGAGTTTAGGGTGCTTAATTGGAGTTAGACTGTTTTGTGAATGTGTCCACTGTAGTGAATAGCTTTATTGTCCTTTGCACATTACAGCCTTTTTTTTTTTTTGAGACGGAGTTTCGCTCGTTACCCAGGCTGGAGTGCAATGGCGCGATCTTGGCTCACCGCAACCTCCGCCTCCCGGGTTCAAGCAATTCTCCTGCCTCAGCCTCCCGAGTAGCTGGGACTACAGGCACGTGCCACCATGCCCAGCTAATTTTTGTATTTTTAGTAGAGACAGGGTTTCACCATGTTGACCAGGATGGTCTCGATCTCTTGACCTCGTGATCCACCCGCCTCGGCCTCCCAACATCCTGGGATTACAGGCGTGAGCCACCGCGCCCGGCCTATTACAGCCTTTTCTAATCCTTTTTTCATTTTGAGCTTCAGGATAGTAAGTTAAATATATTTTTTATACATGTGATTAAACATACCTAAGGTTGTACAGATTAGCCATGACTGGAATAGGATTAAAATTCACATGTCTTAATTCTTAGTTTAGTATTCTTTGTATTCTGTTTTACAGATTGTAATTCATTATGTCTCTTAACTAATTCTAAGTGTTGGGACGATTTTGCCAGCAATTAATTGTCTTACCTATAAAACGAGGGAGCTCAAGTAAATAGCCTCATGTATTCTTTCTGATGTGAACTGTTTTAAAAGTATCATTAAATGTGGTAAGATAGGACTCTCTCACAATGATCCAAATTCTGTTGTTACATGTATACTATTGTTGATTATTAGAATTGTGCTCACGGAATTAATGAATTCATTGACTGACATTACTTTTCTACCACCTGCTGAGTTCCAGAAAAGCAAAATCTTTCCTTGTTTATTATTTACTCAATGCTTACCTGGTCCAGTGCCTTGAATGTGACAAAGTATGGAATAAATATTTGTTTTTTTTTTTTTTTTTTTTGAGACTGAGTTTCGCTCTTGTTACCCAGGCTGGAGTGCAATGGCGTGACCTCGGCTCACCGCAACCTCCGTCTCCTGGGTTCAAGCAATTCTCCTGCCTCAGCCTCCCGAGCAGCTGGGACTACAGGCGCATGCCACCATGCCCAGCTAATTTTTGTATTTTTAGTAGAGACGGGGTTTCACCATGTTGACCAGGATGGTCTCGATCTCTTGACTTCGTGATCCACCCGCCTTGGCCTCCCAAAGTGCTGGGATTACAGGCGTGAGCCACCGCGCCCGGCCAGAATAAATATTTGTTGAATGAATGATTAAACAAATAGTAATGTTGGCAGGCAGTATAGTATTATGGAAAGAGCATGCACACTCTTTGGTGTTACCCTTACTTTAGATCATATGATATGTATATTACAGTATTTCAGAGGTTGTTGGAAAGGTTACTTGGGATAATATAAATAAAATATATATAATGCCTTTTACTTAAAATGTTAGTTTCTTATTGTAGTCTCGTAGATTCTAGGACTTTTGTTTTTTTAGCCAAGATATTTTTACTATATAAGCTGGGCGTATTTGGGTACAGTAAGTTGAATTTAATAACCTTTAATGTTTTTATTACATTTACTGTTTTTCTCTTACAGTTTTACATGTGGCACCCATAAAAGATGAGGCTGAGAACACGGAAAGCTTCTCAGCAGTCAAATCAAATCCAGGCACAACGCACTGCCAGAGCAAAGAGGAAATATTCAGAGGTTGATGATAGCCTGCCTTCAGGAGGAGAAAAACCACCGAAGAATGAAACCGGCTTGTTGTCTTCAATTAAAAAATTTATTAAAGGAAGCACACCTAAGGTAATGATTTTATCACATACTTTCATATCATTGAAAGTGAAAATTAGCCAGACACGGTGGCTCACGCCTGTAATCCCAGCACTTTGGGAGGCTGAGGCAGGTGGATCATGAGGTTCAAGAGATTGAGACCATGTTGCCAACACGGTGAAACCCCACCTGTACTAAAAATACAAAAATTAGGTGGGGGTGGTGGCATGCGCCGGTAATCCCAGCTACTCAAGAGGCTGAGGCAGGAGAATCACTTGAACCTGGGATGCAGAGGTTTCAGTGAGCCTAGATTGTGCCACTGCACTTCAGCCTGGCAACAGAGTGAGACTATGTCTCTAAAAAAAAAAAGTGAAAATTATTACATTTTCTCTAAGCATATGTAGTCGAGAAATCTGATAATGCACCAAAAAATTTTGGTGTTAATTTTACTTCTAAGAGTTTTACATGCAGAATATTCAATGGCAATTTAAGAAGAACATTATTTATTCCACTGAACTAATCCGCTTAGCCTTCTGCTTTTTCAACATAGCATTATGGGAAGCAAAATAAATTTTTCCTTGTTCTTTTACTTGAGTTGTGTCTTTTACTTTCATTTTCTTTCAAAGAAAAGTTAAGATTTCTTGTTAATATTATTCACTGTGTAGGGAGATAATGTTTCTCATCTATTCTGACGTTTTTATGATGAGTTCTAACATTTGTATGATGAAAATGTATTGCTTCGTTAAAGAGAAAACAACATTACTAAAAGAAAGAATGGACATTGACCAGGTGTCATACATATACTCCAGATTCATATTCTGGACCAACGTGAGGTGACCCAAAGAGAAATCATTTACCCCTCTGAGCCTCAGGAAGATAGTAAAATGGCACTGATACCAACTGCTTTGTCTGTCTCAAGAGTTGTTTTCAGATTAGATGGTACAACAGATAGAGAAGCAGTTTGATCAACCTTAATGCATTCTATCAATGTATAGTATTATTCATTGTGTGTGAATTTTTTTATGACTTTACTATTTTTGTATTCCTTCTTAGAATAATTATTTATGTGGTAAATTTTTCATTATAATGGAAGTTTATTACTTTGTTAAGCAGAAAAGTAAATTACTGGTTGACTTGTTCATAGGAATAGGTTTTGTTGTAATATAATTAACAAAGCCTAATTACTGTGAGTCACTGGGCAAGATTTGGAAGTATTCATTGTTTGCATAGGGTTTTAATTTTTGTTTTGGTGGTTTTATTTTGTGTTTTTGTTTGTTTCTAATACTATAATTTTTTGTTAATTTTAAGTAATTAGAAATTTTTAAAGGTTTCTGAATTTATGTAAACTGAGAAAATATTCTAGTATTATCATAAAACAAAGATGAAATATCTTTCATGAAATTGCTGAATATCTTCACATCTTATATGGTCAATCACGTTTCTTTTATGATAAAGAAAAACATTTCCAAATTTTTAGCTGAAATGATTTTACTGCTTCTAATAAGACAGCATTTTCTAATAAAATAATAAAAATTGCTAACATTTAAAAAATAAAAAAAAGAAATATCTTTCATGAACCTGATTTTCTATCTGTGAATTCCTAATGGGTTGTCATCAGCCTCTGTTGATAGGAACCTTGCTGCATATCTTTACTTCATTCTGAGCAGCTCTCATTGTCATAAAGTGCCTCCTCATATTTTTGCTTTCTCATGTTACTTTCTTGTATTTTTTCACTTGAAAATAGATACTGTGTTCCCTTATATGTGCAAGTAGAAACGCTCAGTCATTATCTAGGACAGCTATTTCTAGTTTTCCTTATATGACGTTATATGATATTTATCATCAGCTTGATCACCTTTATCTGTTCTTCATGAAATATAAGCTGGGCGCGGTGGCTCACGCCTGTAATCCCAGCACTTTGGGAGGCCGAGGCGGACAGATCACAAGGTCAGGAGTTCAACCAGGCCAGCATAATGAAACCACATCTCTACTAAAAATACAAAAAATTAGCCAGCCGTGGTGGCAGGTGCCTGTAATCTCAGCAACTCAGGAGGCTGAGGCAGGAGAATCACTTGAACCCAGGAGGCGGAGGTTGTATTGAGCTGAGACTGCGCCATTGCACTCCAGCCTGGGCGACAGAGTGAGACTCTGCCTCAAAAAAAAAAAAAGAATAAAAACCAGAAGTGAAGATAGGTTTTTGTTAATTCTTCAGAATTCTATTCATGTAGTTGACCCTTGAACAATGTGGGGTTTAGGGATGCTGACTCCTCAATGTGGTTGAAAATCTACAAACAACTTTTGACTCTCCAGAAACTTAACACTAATAACCTACTGTTGACCAGAGCCTTACCAGTAATGTAAACAGTCAATACATATTTTATATGTTAATGTGTATTCTATATTGTGTTTTTTGGACAGGATCTTACTCTACTGCCCAGGCTGGAGTGCAGTGATACTATAATAGCTCACTGAAGCCTTGAACTCCTGAGCTCAAGTGATCCTCTCATCTTAACCCGATGAGTAGCTAGGACTACAGGCGTGTACCACCATGCCCAGCTATTTTTCTCTCTTTTTTGTTAAGAGATGAGGTCTCATTTATGTTGCCAAGGCTGGTCCTGACCTCAAAGCAGTCATCCCACCTTGGCCTGCCAAAGTGTTGGTCTTAAAGGTGTGAGCTATTTCACCTGGCTTTATACTGTAGTCTTACAATAAAGTAAGCTAGAAAAAAAGAAAATGTTATTAAGAAAATCATAAGGAAGAGAAAATGTGTTTACTATTTAAGTGGAAGTAGATCATCATAAAAGTCTTCATCCTTATTATCTTCTAAGCTGAGGAAGAAGAAGGGGTCTTTCTGTCGCAGAGATGGCAGAAAATTTGTGTATTAATGTGCCAATACAATTCGAACCCAGATTGTTCAAGGATCAGCGTACTTCTTTTGACAGTGAATTATTTTTTCACTCCCATCCAGGCTGTTGTGCAGTTGTGCAGTCACAGTTCACTGCACCCTTGACTTCCTGGGTCAAGTGATGCTCCCACTTCTGCCTCTCAAGTATCTGGGACTACAGGCTTGTGCCACTATGTCTGGCTAATTACTTGTAACTTTTAGTAGAGGTGGGACTTCACCATCTTGCCCAGGCTGGTTATTCTCCTGTCTCAGCCTCCCGAATCCTGAGTAGCTGGGACTACAGGCGCCTTCCACCATGCCTGGCTGATTTTTGTATTTTTAGTAGAGATGAGGTTTTGCCGTCTTGGCCAGGGTGTTTCGAGCTCCTACCCCAAGTGATGGATCTGCCCACCTTGGCCTCCCAAAATGCTGGGATTACAGACATGAGCCACTGTGCCCGGCTGTCTTATTTATTAATTAAGATTTTTGGGTAAGGTTTTTCATACAGCTACAAATTCACTTAATTTTGCTGAAATTCAACTTAGATTTTAACAGTCACATTCTATAAGATGATTATTGAAATTGATATTTGAATGCTTTACTAAGATTGGAGTGAAATCACAGCTGTCTTTTCCTAGACAACTGACCCTATGTTAGGAGTAAATAATAATGTTAGTTTGTCATGTATTAGTCTTAATGAGCGTATACTGGCTTCTGGTTATTGTTGCTTATCTACAATGTCATAAGCCATCTTCTTAATCACATATTCTAAAATTGTGTTGAGTATCTAGGCAATGCTTGCTTATGTATGCATCTTAAATACAGTGTCATTGTCTTTTTCAAAATTTGGGTAGGAATTCACAGCTAAAACATTGAATATTAACCATCTTTTGATATTTTATAGATGAAAACAACTGAGACTTAGTGAATTTAGGTAACTTGCAGTATCAGTAGTAGCAGTAACAAACAAACAATAATAGTGGTAATAACTTACCCAGGTTAAAAAATAACAGTGAATATCAATACCGCAGCCCTTACTTTGTCTTTTTTTTTGTTTTTTTTGTTTTGTTTTGTTTTGAGATGGAGTTTCACTCTTGTTGCCCAGGCTGGAGTGCAGTGGCAGAATCTTGGCTCACTGCAACCTCCGCCCCCTGGTTCAAGTGATTTTCATGTCTCAGCTTTCTGAGTAGCTGGGACTACAAGTGTGCACCACCATGCCTGTGACAGCCCTTTCTTATAGTTACTGAGCAGTTACTATTTGCCAAGCACTGTCCTCAGTGTTTAAAGTGTAATAATTTAAGGCTTACAAACCGTATGAGATAGATGTTACTTATATATTACTAATGAGGAGACAGAGGCACAGGGAGGGTAAATAACTTGTGCAAGGTTACTTAGCTTTAAGTGGCAACACTGGAGCCCAGTTTACCTGGCTCCAGAACCTGCACTCCTAACCACTGTATACCACTGCATCTCCAGTAAGTGATACTGCTAGGATTTAAACCCAGATATATTTAACTGATACCTGCATTCTTTCTCCTTTATTATTCTCTATCAAAGTGGCTGGACACTGTCTAGAAGCCCAAGATCAAGATGTTGGCCAATATGGTTCCTTCTGAGATCTCTGTTCTTGACATATAGATGGTTGCCCCTCACTGTGCCCTCACACACCTCACATGGTCAGTCTTCGATCTGTGTATGATCTATGTCTACATCTTTACAGACACTGGGCATACTTCTTTAGAGGGCCACCCAAAGAAAGAAATCTCCCTCCCGTGTGTGTGCGTGTGAGTGTCAGAGTCTCCCTCTGTCACCCAGGTTGGATGAAGTGGCACCATCTCAACTCATTGCAGCCTCCCGTCTCCTGGGTTCAAGTGATTCTTGTGCCTCAGCCTCCTGGATTGCTAAAATTACAGGCATATATCACCACACCCGGCTTTTGTATTTTTAGTAGAGGTGGTTTTCACCATGTTTCCCAGGCTGGTCTTGAACTCCTGACCTTAAGTGATCTGCTTGCCTCAGCTTCCCAAAGTGCTGGGATTACAGACATGAGCCACCGAACCTGCCCAAGAAAACCCTTTTAACTTAATTACCTTTTTAAAGGCCCTATCTTCAAATATGGCCACATTCTGAAGTATTCAGGTTAGGGCTTCAACATAAACTGTGGGGTGACACAGTTCATTGTGAATGAAATCTTTGGTCACTTTCAAATACAGATTCTGTGATTCAGAGACTTCAGATCTATGAAATTATCAGAAAGATTATTCAGGAATTGTTCATATGCAGCCTTTCAGCTTTTTAGCACAGTGAGATTTCTAATATGTAATTGAAGGCCTCACTAAAATACATTGTTTTGTACCATGAATCTCTCTATATTTTTCCAAGTAGGGCATCTCTAAAGTTTTCCCTGTAACAAAATGACGTTTTCTCCTATTCTTAACTGAATGCTGTGATAGTTAAGAGTGATACATTTTCATATGAATGTAATTTTAATGAAATACTGAAATATTATCTCAAATCATTGTTTTTTGACCTTTTAACTGTGGTCTACAAAAAGAAACACATGTTAATCCTTGCATGTGAAATAAAAATCACCCTTATATATGTGATGTGCTCTGATTTTTCTTTTCTGTTTTGTTGTTTCTTCTTCTAAGGGTGATTGTATGATCGTATTAATTGAAATTGATTCGATAACCCATTGATGAGTTGCTTTTCATTTTTTGTTTTTGTTTTTGTTTTTTTGTTTTTTTAGACAAAGTCTTGCTCTTGTCCTCCAGGCTGGAGTGCAATGTTGCGATCTCAGCTTACTGCAACCTACACCTCCTGGGTTCAAGTGATTCTCCTACCTCAGCCTCCCGAATAGCTGAGATTACAGGCACTTGCCACCATGCCCAGCTAATTTTTGCATTTTTAATAGAGTTGAGGTTTCACTGTGTTGGCCTGGCTGGTCTCGAACTCCCGACCTCAGGTGCTCTGCCTACCTCGGCCTCCCAAAGTGCTGGGATTACAGGCATGAGCCACTGCGCCCAGCCAATGGGTTGCATTTCTTAGTTTGAGAAACATGATTAAATAAAGACTTTTGTTCTAACTCTTTAACTCTGATTTGCCAAACTTTCATTTGGGAATTTTCCTCTTTACTAAAGTTAAACTCCACTTGTTCTCTCTCTCTTTCTCTTTTTTTTGATGGAGTCTCACTCTGTCACCCAGGCTGGAGTGCAGTGGTGCGTTCTTGGCTCACTGCAACCTCCACCTGCTGGTTTTAAGTGATTTGCCTTCCTCAGCTTCCTGATTAACTGGAATTACAGGCGTGTGCCATCATGTCCAGCTAATTTTTTCTATTTTTAGTAGAGACGGGGTTTCACTATGTTGGCCAGGCTAGTCTTGAACTCTTCACCTCAAGTGATTCACCCACCTCAGCGTCCCAAAGTAGGATTACAGGTTTGAGCCACTGTGCCCTGCCTAATTAAGTCTCTTTAGATGTGTTCTTTAACAAGTGGATTAATTGAAGTAGTTTACCACTTTATAGAATGAAAAAAATCAGCTCAGACTCACTGGTTGAATTTATTGAGAAAATGACAGTTTAAGATTCATTTGTATTTATTCATTTTCTCTTCCTTCCCCCCCCCCACAGGCTTATATTCAGTCATGTGTCACTTGTCAATTGGAAATGCATTAGTTGGCAATTTTGTCATCATGTGAACATCATAGTGTACTTATGTGAATCTAGATGGTATATCCGAGTACAAATCTAGGCTATGTGGTATAGCTTTTTGCTCCTAGGCTACAAACCTGTATAGCATGTGACTGTACTGTATATCATAGGCACTTGTAACACAGTGGTAAGTATTTATGTATCTCAGCATAGCTAAACATAGAAAAGGTACAGTAAAAATACAGTATTATAATCTCATGAGACCATTGGCCTATATGTGATCTGCTGTTGACCATAGCATTGTGTGGCACCTGATGTTTCCTTGCTCTGTCTGCTGAACTATGTGCACATAGCATCCAGATCTTGGTTTCTAAATACTGTTCTCCACTAAAGGAACTAGGGTTCTGTCTTGTTTGTTTTATACATACATAATCATGTCATATGCCAAATAATGAGAGTTTTGCTTACTGTTTCTCATCACTGGGACTTATTTTTTTCTTTACTTATTACATTGGTTAGGATCTGTAGTACCATGTCCAGTAGAAGCGGTGAGAGCCAACACCCTTGCCTTGTCCTTATGGGAAGAGAATTGTTTTATCATTAGGTATGATGTTAACTAGATGTTTTTCTTAGTTATCTTTTATTAGTTTGAGGAAGTTCTCTTCTATTCCTGTTTGTAAAAAGTTTTTATTATGTTGTTGAGTTTTGTCAAAGGCTTTTCTGCTTCTTCAGATTTCTCTCTCTTATTCTTTTCTGATTGATTGAGATGGAGTCTTGCTCTGTTGCCCAGGCTGGAGTGCAGTGGTGTAATCTCAGCTCATCACAGCCTCCACCTCCTGGGTTCAAATGATTCTCCTGCCTTAGCCTCTCAAGTAACTGGGATTATAGGCACATGACCCTATGCCCATCTAATTTTTTGTATTTTTAGTAGAGTTGGGGTTTCACCATGTTGGGCAGGCTGGTCTTGAACTCCTGACCTCAAGTGATCCACTCACCTCGGCCTCCCCAAGTGCTAGGATTACAGGTGTGAGCCACTGTGCCAGGCTTCTCTTATTCTTTTAATGTAGAGTAGTACATACATTTTTTTTTTAATGAAAAATCATAACATGGAGTTAATTTACTCAGGATTTTTGTGTTTTTAAGAATTTTTATGTCTGTATTCATGGGGGACTTTGTTCTGTTGTTTTGTCTTGATTTATAATGTTTTTAAATTTTGGGATTAAGATTAAGCTGATGCCATAAAACAAGTTGAGGATGGTTCCTCTTTTCTGAAAGAGCTTGTGTTTGATTGGTATTATTTCATTCTTCAATATTTAGTAGAATTCATTGGTGAGTTCTGGAATGAGGTTTCTAAAATGTTACTGGAATTTTCTTTGTGAGTTTTTTTTAACTGTAATTTTGTTTCTCTAATATAGATGAGATTATTTAGCTTTTCTCTTTCTTGTTTCTGTTTCAGTCATAACATGTTTTCAAGGAATTTAACTTGTTAAGATTTATTTGACATCATATTTTGCCAGTACATGTATATATTTAAAAAACACACACACACACACTTTTTTTTTTTTTTTTTCTTTTTTTGAGACAGAGTTTTGCTCTTGTTGCCCAGGCTGGAGTGCAGTGGCACAATCTCGGCTCACCACAACCTCTTCCTCCTGGGTTCAAGCAATTCTCCTGCCTCAGCCTCCCAAGTAGCTGGGATTGCAGGCATGTACCACCATGCCCGGCTAATGTGATATTTTTAGTAGAGACAAGGTTTCTCCATATTGATCAGGCTGATCTTGAACTCTCGACCTCAGGTGATCAGCTCACGTCAGCCTCCCAAAGTGCTGGGATTATAAGCATGAGCCACCACGCCCGGCTCTATATTAATTTAGTACTGTCTATATGATTTGTAATGATGTCCCTCTTTTCATTCATGATCTAGATAATTTATTATTGATCTTTATTTTGATGAGTCTTGCTTGGGTTTATCAATTTCATTATTCGTTCGAAGGGATTTTTAATATTAACTTTTCATCTGTTTATGCTGTTCAATTGATTTCCTCTGTTTTCAGTTGTTCAGTTTGATTTACTTTTGTAGTTTTTAGAAGTGAGAGCTTAAATCAGGTATCAATAAAATTTTCTGTAAATACTTCAGGTAAGAAATACTTTAGACTTGGTGGACGACATTGTCTCTGTTGAAGCTACTATTCAACAGCCAGTTGAGACAGGCTACATAGATTAATGAGCATAGCTTTGGACACTGGTACAGTAGTTCCCCCTACCTGTGGTTGCCAGGGTCTGAAAATATTAAATGGAAAATTTCAGAAATAAACAGTTGATAAGTTTTAAATTAGACACCTTTTTGAGTAGTATGGTAAAATCTTGCATCATCCTGCTTCATCCCAACTGGGACATGAATCATCCCTTTGCCCAAGTATCCATATGTATGTGCTGTACTCCTGTTAGTCACTTAGTAGCTTTCTTTTTTATCAGATCAGCTGTCTAAGTTTCACTCTGTGTTCAAGTAATCCTTATTTTACTTAATAATGGCCCCAGATTGCAAGACTAATGATGCTGATAATTGTTCTATTATACTAGTAATCTCTTACTGTGTCTAATTTATAATTCAGGTTTTATCATAGGTGTGTATATATGGAGGAAAAAACAGTATATATAGGGTTTGATACTATTTGTGGTTTCAGGCAACCACTGGAGGGTTTTGAAAGTTATCATGTGAGCCTAAGTGGGAACTACTGTATTTGGATTTCATATTGTTTCCATGTGGCATGAAATATTATTGTTCTTTTGATATATTTTCCTCCAATCATTTAAAAATACAAAAAACCATTTTTACTTTCTTGCACATACGAAACAATCAGTGTGCTGAATTTTGCCTATGGCTATAATTTGCCAGTTCCTTGGCTAGTTCATTAATTTTACACTTTTCTTTTTTTCTAATATAGATATTTGAAGGTATGAATTTTAAAGTACTCCTTTCCCAATATGCCTTATATTTTGATTCATTATTTTTTATTACTTTAGTTTTCTTGTGATTTATTCTTTGACTCATGGATTATTCATTTTGTTTCAAGAATATACTCTGTATGATTTGATTTCTTTGGTATTTTTTGATACTTGCTAGCATATAGTCTATCTTGTTGAATGTTCTATGTATATTTGGAAACTTTTATTTTGGAGGTATTCAGTGCAATATTCTATGAATATCAATTAGATCCAGTTGGTTGATAATTTGATTTTCTGTATCTTTTAAAGTGAAAGCAAATTTATTAAAGAAGTAAAGAAACAAGAATAGTGACTGTATAGTCAGAGCTATCTTTTTTTAAAATGCACTTATTTTATCAGTTATTAAGAGAGGGATGTTGGCTGGGCGCGGTGGCTCACGCCTGTAATCCCAGCACTTTGGGAGGCCGAGGTGGGTGGATCACGAGGTCAAGAGATCGAGACCATCCTGGTCAACGTGGTGAAACCCCGTCTCTACTAAAAATACAAAAATTAGCTGGTGGCGTGCGCCTGTAGTCCCACCTACTCAGGAGGCTGAGGCAGGAGAATTGCTTGAACCCAGGAGGCGGAGGTTGTGGTGAGCCGAGATCGCGCCATTGCACTCCAGCCTGGGCAACAAGAGCGAAACTCCGTCTCAAAAAAAAAAAAAGAGGGATGTTAAAATCTCCACCTATTTTTGTGCATTTGTCTACTTCACTTTCCTGTCAATGTTTGCTTTATGTATGTTAAAGCTTCATGTATTTATAATTGTATGAATTGTTCTTGTTAATATTATGATATATCTCTCATTATCTCTAGTAATATTGTCTTGAAGTTTATTTTAATATTGATATAGCCACACAGTTGTCTTACTTAGTATTTGCATGATACATATTTTTCCAGCCTTTATAAAACCTGTGTATATGTATTTACGTTGGCTTTTTTTTTTTTTGAGACAGTCTGGCTCTGTCGCCCTGGTTGGAGTGCAGTGGTGCACTTTCACCTCACTGCAACCTCTGCCTCCTGGATTCAAGCAATTCTCCTACCTCACCCTCCCAAGTAGCTGGTATTCCAGGCGCCTACCACCACTCCCAGCTGATTTTTATATTTTTAGTGGAGACAGCTTTTTACCATGTTGGCCAGACAGGTCTTGAACTCCTGGCCTCAGGTGATCCGCCAGCCTTTGCCTCCCAAAGTGCTGGGATTACAGGCATGAGCCACTGCGCTTGGCCTACATTAGCATATATTGTCTATTTATATTTAATGTAATTATTAATATGTTTGAGTTTAAAGTCTTTTGTCTTACTATGTATTCTGGATTTGTCCTATCTGTTATTTGTTTCCCTGTTCTTTTCCTCTCATTTTGGTGAACTAGCTATTTTTTAGAATTATATTTATCTCCTATATTGACTTCAAAAAAATCAACCTTACACACAATAAAATATACCTGTTCAAAGTGTATGTTTTCTTGAATTCTGGCAGATGGATGCACATGACCAAAAACTACCCTTATTTTATGCCCAACATCACCTGAGACAAGCACTCATCTTTCTGTCATTATAGATGGAGTTTCATAGGATAACGATCAGTGTATCTTGCTTCCTTCGCAGAGCATAAAGTTTTTGGATTCTTCTGTGTTACCATATGTATCTGTAATTTATTCCTTCCCCTCCCTTCCCCCAGTAGTATTATGGGTGAGTCTGCCACAATTTGTTTGACCATTTAAGTTTTTCTGTTTTTTGGCTATTATAAATAAGGTTGTTAGGAATATTTGGATAAATAACTAAGATTTATTTTATTGGATCATAAAATGTATACTGAACTTTAAAATGTAGCAGCTTTATTGAGATATAATTTATATAACATAAAATTGTAGTGTAGAAGCTTTTTTTATTATTATTTGATATAAAAGCTGTACTTTTTTTTTTTTTTTGAGATGGAGTCTTGGTCTTTTCTCCCAGGCCGGAGTGCAGTGGCACTGCAACTTCTGCCTCCCGGGTTCAAGTGATTCTTCTGCCTGAGCCTCCTGAGTAGCTGGGATTACAGGCGTCTGCCACCACCACACGCAGCTAATTTTTGTATTTTTAGTAGAGACAGGGTTTCACCAGGTTGGCCAGGCTGGTCTCGAACTGCTGACCTCTTGATCCACCTGCCTCGGCCTCCCAGAGTGCTGAGATTACAGGTGTGAGCCACCACGCCTGGTCCAAAAAGCTGTACTTGCTTAATGTATACGGCTTAATCAGTTTGGGGATAAGTATATTCCTGTGAAACCATCACCATCATTAAGGCCATAAACGTATCTGTCACCTCGCAGAGTTCCCCCTACCCCTTTATTGTTACGATCTACTGTCTTAGAAAACTTTAATTATATAATACAGTATAGTTAAGTCTAGGCACAGGCACTATGTTGTATATTAAAATTCATCCATTTAAAGTATAAATTCAGTACCTTTTAGTACATGTACAAAATTGTGCAACCATTGCCTCAATTTTAAAATATTTTTGTCACCCTCAAAAGAGACCTCTAGCTCCTAAATTCCCCTTTCCTCTCTGGCCCTAAGCAGTCAGTTATCTGCTTCCTTTCTCTATGGATTTCACTGTATTTGTACATTTAATGTAAATGAAATCATAGTCTGTTATGTATAGTCCGTTAAGTCTGGCTTCTTTTTATTTTTTTTTAAAGATGGGGTTTCACCATGTTGGTCAGGCTGATCTTGAACTCCCGACCTCAGGTGATCTGCCCACCTTGGCCTCCAAAGTGTTTGGATTACAGGCGTGAGCCACCACGCCCGGCCAAGTCTGGCTTCTTTCACTTAGCATGTTTTCAAAGTGCATCCATGGTGCATTTGTTCTCAGGATCTCCTGGGGCTGTGTCCTGGGCCATTGAATAAAAATATTAAAAAAAAAAAAAAAGAGAGAAAACAAAAGTACATCCATGTTGTGGCATGTATTATATCAATATTTATTTCCTTTTTATTGCCAAGTAATATTCTGTTGTATGGATATACCACTAATTAATGAGTAATATTCTGTTGTATGGATATACCACTAATTAATGAGTAATATTCTGTTGTATGGGTATACCACTAATTAATGAACATTTGGGTTGTTTTCATATTTTGGCTATGTGAAAAATGCTGTGAACATTCATGTGTACATTTTTGTATGGACCTCTATTTTTGATTGACTTGGGTAGGAGCTTGAATTGCTGGGTTATATGACAACTTTGTGTTTAGCTTTTTAAGAAACCACCAGACTTTTCCAAAGTGGTTGCACCATTTTACATTCCCACTAGCAGAATATGAGGATTCCAGTTGTCTTAAGGACAATCAACACTTGTAATTGCCTTTTTTATTGTAGCCATTCTGGTGAGTATGAAGTGGTGTGTCGTGGTTTTGATTTGCATTTCCTTAATGACATGGTATTGAGCATCTTTTTTATGTGCTTGTTGGTCATTCACATGTCTTATTTAGAAAAATGTCTCGTTTTGTGATTGGATTACTTCTATTATTGAATTGTAAGAGGTGTTTTGTTTTGTTTTGTTTTTGGCATGATCTTCGCCCATGGCAACCTCTGCTTCCTGGTGATCCTCCCACCTCATCTCCTGAGTAGCTGAGACTACAGGCATGTGCCACTACGCCCAGCTAATTTCCCCCCCGACTTTTGGAGATGAAGTCTCACTTTGTTGCCAGACCAGAGTGCAGTGGTACAATCTCGGCTCACTGCAGCTTTCAATTCTGTGTTCAAGCGATTCTCCTGCCCCCAGCCTCCTGAGTACCTGGGATTACAGGCATGTGCTACCATGCCTGACTAATTTTTATATTTTTAGTGGAGACAGGGTTTCACCATGTTGCCCAGGTTGGTCTCGATCTCCTGACCTCAGGTGATCTGCCTGCCTTGACCTTCCAAAGTGCTGGAATTACAGGCTTGAGCCACCATGCCAGGCCTAATTTTTGTATTGTTTGGTACAGAAAGGGTTTCACCATGTTGCCCAAGAGATTGTCCCACCTTGACCTCCCAAAGTGCTGGGATTATAGGTGTGAGCCATCATACCTAGCCTTGAGTTCTTGTTACAATCTAAATACAGGTCCCTTTTCAGATATATGCAAATATTTTCTTCTTTTCTGTGAACTGCTTCTGAAACACAGAATTTTTAAATTTTGATGAAGTCCAATTTGTTTATTTTTTATTTTGTTGCTTGTGCTTTTGGTGTCATACCTGAGAAACTGTTAGCAAAATTAAGGTGACAAAGATTTATCCCTAGATTTTCTTATATGAGTTTGATACTTTTAGCTCTTTGATACATTGAGTTAATTTTTGTAGATGGTATGAAGTAAGGAGCCTTCATTCTCGTGGATGTTTATTTTCATTAAGTCCAAACACCATTCGTCTCTTTTTTCTGGGTTTTTTCCCCTCTTATTTTGCCCTTCTGATTATACCAAACGCCATTTGTTGAAGAGACTGTTTAACTTTTGAGAAACTGCCCAGCTGTTTCATAAAATGTTTGTACCATCATACATTCCCCTTGCTCGCATTCTTACCAGTATTCAATATAGTCAGTCTTTTTAACTTTAACCTTTCGACAGGGGTGAAGTATTTTTTTTTCTTTTCTTTTCTTTTACTTTTGGTGCAACTATATCTGGCATTTCTCCCTATGTTATCCCTCCCCTCCCTTCCCACCCCCGGCTGTCTCTCCCTTACCCGCCTAACCGTCCCCTGTTTGTGATGCTCCTCTCCCTGAGTCCACGTGTTATCGTTGTTCAACATCCACCTATGAGTGAGAACATATGGTGCTTGGCTTTCTGTTCTTGGGTCAGTTTCCTGAGAATGATGGTTTCCAGATTCATCCAAGTCCCTACAAAGCACACGAACTCATCGTTTTTTTGTTTTTTTTTTGAGACAGAGTCTCACTCCATCACCAGGCGCCAGGCTGGAGTGCAGTGGCGCGACCTCGGCTCACTGCAACCTCTGCTGCCCGGGTTCAAGCAATTCTCCTGCCTCAGCCTCCTGAGTAGCTGGGACTACAGGCACGCGCCACCACACCCAGCTAATTTTTTTTTGTATTTTTGGTAGAGACGGGGTTTCACCATGTTGACCAGGATGGTCTCGATCTCTTGACTTCGTAATCCGCCTGTCTCGGCCTCCCAAAGTGCTGGGATTACAGGCGTGAACCACCGCGCCCAGCCCAAACTCATCGTTTTTTATGGCTACATAGTATTCCATGGTGTATATGCACCACATTTTCTTTGTCCAGTCTATCATTGATGGGCACTTGGGTTGGTTCCAGGTCTTTGCTATTGTACACAGGGCTGCAATGAACATACGTGTGCATGTGTCTTTATAGTAGAACAATTTATAGTTCTTTGGGTATATAACATCTTTATTTCTGCCTTCATTTCATTGTTTATCCAGTCAACATTCAGAAGCAAGTTGTTCAGTTTCCAAGTGGTTGTGCAGGTTTGATTGTGTTTCTAGATCCTGAGTTCTAGACTGATTGCGCTGTGGTCTGATAGACTGTTATGATTTCTTTTCTTTTGCATTTGCTGAGGAGTGATTTGTTTCCAATGATGTGGTCAATTTTAGAGTAAGTGCAATGTGGTGCTGAGAAAAATGTATATTCTGTGGATCTGGGATGGAGCATTCTATATATGTCTATTAGATCAGCTTGGTCCAGCTCTGCATTCAAGTCCTGGATATCCTTGTTAATTTTCTGTCTTGTTGATCTGTCTAATATTGACAGTGGAGTATTGAAGTCTCCCACTATTATTGTGTGGGAGTCTAAATCTCATTTTAGGTCGTTAAGAGCTTGCTTTATGTATCTGGGTGCTCCTATGTTGGGGGGCGTATAAATTTAGGATAGTTAGCTCTTCCTGTTGGATTGATCCTTTTATCATTATGTAATGTCCTTCTTTGTCTCTTTTGATCTTTGTTGGTTCGAAGTCCATTTTATCAGAGACTAGGATTGCAACCCCCCTGCTTTTTTTTGTTCTGCATTTGTTTGGTAAATCTTCTTCCATCTCTTTGAGTCTATGTGTGTCTTTGTGTGTGAGATAGGTTTCCTGAATACAGCACACCGATGGGTTCTGACTTTTTATCCAGTTTGCCAGTCTGTGTCTTTTGATTGGGGCATAAATGGCCATTTACGCTCAATGTTAATATTGTTATGTGTGAATTTGATCCTGCCATTTTGTTACTGGCTGGTTTTCTTTCTCATTAGTTGACTCATTTTCTTCATTGCATTTTTGGTCTTTGCCAACTGGTTTGCTTTTACAGTGACTGGTACTTGTTCCTTTCCATGTTTAGTGTTTCTTTCAGGAGCTCTTGTAGGGCAGGTCTGGTGGTGACAAAATCTCTCAATAATTGCTTGTCCATAAATAATTTTATTTCTCCTTCACTTATGAAACTTAGTTTGGCTGGATATGAGATTCTGGGTTGAAAGTTCTTTTCTTTAAGGATGTTGAATATTGGCCCCCACTGTCTTCTGGCTTGTAGAGTTTCTGCCGAGAGATCTGCTGTCAGTCTGATTGGCTTCCCTCTGTGGGTGACCTGACCTTTCTCTCTGGCTGCCCTTAGCATTTTTTCCTTCATTTCGACCCTGGTGAATCTGACGATTATGTGCCTTGGGGTTGCTCTTCTTGAGGAATATCTTTGTGGAGTTCTCTGTATTTCTTGAATTTGAAATTTGGACTGCCTTGGTAGGCTTGGGAAGTTCTGGATAATATCCTGGAGTGTGTTTTCCAGCTTGGATTCATTCTCCCCATCATATTTAGGTACACCGATGAAGCGTAGATTAGGTTTTTTGACATAATCCCATATTTCTTGGAGGCTTTGTTCATTTCTTTTCACTCCTTTTTCTCTTGTATTACCTTCTCTTTTTATTTCATTGCGTTGATCTTCAATCTCTGATATCCTTTCTTCTGCTTGATCAATTCGGCTATTAAAACTTGTGTTTGCTTCACATAGTTCTCGTGCTGTGTTCTTCAACTCCATCAAGTCGTTTATGTTTTTCTCTAAGCTGGTTATTCTAGTTAGCATTTTGTCTAACCTTTTTTCAAGGTTTTTGGTTTATTTGCATTGAGTTAGAACGTGTTCCTTTAGCTCTGAGAAGTTTGTTATTGTCCACCTTCTGAATCCTGTTTCCGTCAATTCTTCGCACTCCTTCTCAGTCAAATTGTGATCCTGTGTTGTTGAGGAGTTGTGGTCCCTTGAAGGAGAAGAGGTGTTCTGATCTTTGATTGTTTCACCTTTTTTTGCACTGGTTTTTTCCCATCTTTGTGGATTTACCTGGCTGTGGTGTCAGAGAGCTGCTTGATGAGGTCGCTTGTCTGCCTGTGGGGGCGCTACTGGGTTTCTAGGGACTCCTTCAGGTTACTAGGGGAGCTTCCTGTGTTTTTTTTGTTTGTTTGTTTGTTTATGTTGGGAGATTAGGCCCGCCTCTTCAGCTGACCTGTAGGCGCTGCTGGGTTGTCAAGAACGCCGTCCCGTTGCTACGTAGGCCTCCTGTGTTTTTTGTTAAAACGTGTAGCCCAGTCCCACCCCTCTAGTGGTGGGTTGTGCCCTTCCTCCACTGGGCTGGATCATTCAGGGTTCATCTCAGACTGTGGCACTGGCTATGCAATACGCTAGAGTCAGAGCTTCAGCCTTCTGGGGTTTGTAGGGGACGTTAGGGACCCACCCAGCTGCACCCGGCATTTTCCCCCTTTCAGCTTTCTCTCTCTCCGGTCCTGGGGTAGGGGCCACCCAGCTGCTCTGCTTACAGCTCCCTCTCTCTCTGGGCAGGGGGAGGGGGCAATAGCTCAGTCTGCCAACTCTTACTCAACTCCGCACTTGTAATTCCTGGTGCTTGACTGGCAAAGATCCCCTGTTCTGTGTATTGCTGAGGCTTTGGGTGAAGTGCTGTATCTGGACCGGAGCGCCAGAGGTGGAGCCTCTGACTCGCCGGTCAGATGCACTTTCTGGGTGAAGCAGCACCCTTCCCTACCTCTGTCTGCCCTGAGTGGGCTTTGCTCACCCTCGGACCAGACCCGTTGAAATGCACCTGGTACCTCGGTTGGAGCTAGAAGATCTCTGGGTTTCTGCATCTCTTTTGCTGGGTGTTGTGCACTGGAGTTGTGTGTAATCCGCCATCTTGGATCCCTCCGGGGTGAAGTATCTTACTGTTTTTAACTTGCATTGTTTTAACTTCCATTTCCCAGGTTCGGGTGATCCTCCCGCCTCAGGTAGCTGGGACTACAGGTTTGTATCACCATACCTGGCTAATTTTTGTATTTTTGGAGGAGATGGGGTTTCGCCATGTTGCCCAGGCTGGTCTCCAACTCCTGGGCTCAGGCAGTCCAACACCTGCCTTGGCCTCCCAAAGTGCCGGGATTACAGGAGTGAGCCACCGCCCACAGAATGTTAAGATTCATATATAAAGGCCGAGATTTAACAATTTTACGGCTTCATCAAGAACTTTCTTGAGGCTGGGTTCGGTGGCTCACACCTGTAATCTTAGCACTTTGGGAGGCTGAAAAGGACAGAGGGCGGATTGCCTGAGCTCAGGAGTTCAAGACCATTTTGGGCAACATGGTGAAACCCCATCTCTACTAAAATACAAAAAGTTAGCTGGACATGGTGGTACACGCCTGTAGTCCCGCTACGCGGGAGGCTGAGGTGGGAGACTTGCTTGAACCCAGGAGGTGGAGGTTGCAGTAAGTGGAGATCGTGCCACTGCACTCCAGCCTGGGCGACAGAATGAAACTCCGTTTAAAAAAAAAAACAAAAAACAAAGAAAGAAAGATCTTTGTTGAGAGGAACTGGCTCCCCCTACTTGCCGAGTACGGCAATAAAGAATACAGTGGACCAGGCCCGGTGGCTCACAGCTGTAATCCCAGCACTTTGGGAAGTTGAGGAGAGTGGATCACCTGAGGTCAAGAGTTTGAGACTAGCCTGGTGAACGTAGTGAAAACCTGTAACCATTTTTTGCTTTTAAATAACTCATTATGTATATATTTAAAATACTAAATTTCTCTTTTTTAAAAAACTGAATGATTATTCTCAAATGACAGTATACTAAATTATCACCATTTAAGTATCTTCCACCTATTTATGTTTCGTTACATAAGATGTAATAAGACAACCTTACGCAGCCAAAGGGAAGATATCTTTATCGTGTTTTCATGTCTTTTTTTTTTTGAGACAAAATCTCACTCCGTCACCCAGGCTGGAGTGCAGTGGCCCAATCTTGGCTCACCGCAACCTCTGCCTCCTGAGTTAAAGCAATTCTCCTGCCTCAGCCTCTCAAATAGCTGGGACTACAGGCACATGCCACCATGCCTGGCTAATTTTTTTTTTAGTAGAGATGGGGTTTCACTGTGTTAGCCAGGATGGTCTCGATCTCCTGATCTCCTGATGCACCCGTCTCGGCCTCCCAAAGTGCTGGGATTACAGGTGTGAGCCACTGCGCCTGGCCAGAGTTTCTTACTTTTTAGCAGTGCAGCAATGGATTGAAATCACCACCATGCTTCCATTTCTTATTTACAATTGCATTTAGAGTCTCTGGAATAGATTTACTGCTTTGTGAGTCAGAGAATCCTGATATGTCAGTTTCTTTTCTTTTCTTTTCTTTTTTTTTTTTTTGAGGCAGAGTTTCGCTCTTGTTGCTGAGGCTAGAGTGCAATGGCTCGATCTCAGCTCACCGCAACCTCTGCCTCCTGGGTTCAAGTGATTCTCCTGCCTCAGCCTCCCTAGTAGCTGGGATTACAGGCTTGTGCCACCATGCTTGGCTAATTTTGTATTTTTTAGTAGAGACAGGGTTTCTCCATGTTGGTCAGGCTGGTCTCGAACTCCCCACTTCAGGTGATCTGCCCACCTCGGCTCCCTAAGTGCTGGGATTACAGGCGTGAGCCACTGCACCTGGCCAGAGTTTCTTATGTTTTAGCAGTGCAGCAATGGATTGAAATCATCACTCTTCTAACCTCCCTGTTTAATCTAATGATTCATTATTATTTAAAAATTATAAATTTTATATTAAAATATTGCTAAATTCTGAAATAACTTTTATGTAAAATTTAGAACATGTATTTTAAATAAATATATTATTGCAAAGCAAAACCAGAAGAATACTCTTGCTGTGTTGTCATATTATATATGATATATATGACATATATGTGAAATACACACACACACACACACACACACACACACACACACACACACAGATTATATGCCACATAATGATATAATGATGTTTAGGTCAGCATGGACCACCTTATGGTCCCATAAGGTTATAGTACCATATTTTTACTGTACTTTTTTTACGTTTAGGTACATGAATACTAAACATTTTGTTATAATTGCCTACAGTATTTGGTATTCGGTACAGTAGCATGCTGAACAGGTGGGTTGCCTAGAAGCAATAGGCTATACCACGTAGCCTAGGTATATAGTAGACAATATCATCTTGGTTTGTGTAAGTACACTGTATGATTGTACAATGATGGAATCGCTAAAGATGTTTTTCTTGAAACATATCCCAGTTGTTATACATTACTTTATATAGAAAAATTTAGAAATTGCAAAATAATAATTTACTAAATCATAATGAAGTTACAGAGATTGCATGATGCTGCACACTAGAGTTCCAGCTACTTCAGAGGGTGAGGTGGGAGGATCATTTGATCCCAGGAGACAAAGATTGCAGTGAAGTAAGATTGTGCCACTGCACTCTAGCCTGGTTGACAGAGCAAGAGCCTATCTTTAAAGAATAAAAGGCAAGGAAAGGGGGCCAGGCATAGTGGCTCCTCATCCCTGTGATCCCAGCACTTTGGGAGGGCAAGGTGGGTGGATCACTTTAGCTCAGGAGTTCCAGACCAGTCAGGGCAACACAGCAAAACTCCATCTCTACAAAAAAAAATTTTTTTTAATTAGCTGGATTTGGTGGTGTGTGCTTGCTGGAAGGTTGAGATGGAAGGATGGCTTGAGCCTGGGAGGTCGAGGCTGCAGTGAACTAAGATCATGGCATTGCACTCCAGCCTTGGTGACAGGGCAAGATCCTGACTTTGTTTTAGTAAAAAAAAAAAAAAAAAAAAAAAGTACTTGCAGGGCATGGTGGCTCACACCTGTAATCCCAGCATTTTGGGAGGCCAAGGTGGGCGAATCACCTGAGGTCGGGAGTTGAGACCAGCCTGACCAACATGGAGAAACCCCGTCTTTACTAAAAATACAAAAACTTAGCCGGGCTTGGTGGTACATGCCTGTAGTCCCAACTACTTGGGAGGCTGAGGCAGGAGAATTGCTTGAACCTGGGAGGCAGAGGTTGCAGTGAGCTGAGATTGAGCCATTGTACTTCAGCCTGGGCGACAAGAGTGAAACTGTCTCCTCCCCTCAAAAAAACCGCTTAACACAAAAATCTTTTATATTTATTCGCATATTTTTCATTATAGTATTCATACCTTAACACATTTAGGATTTTATCTGGTACTGTTTATCTAATGCTTGCAGAAATTCATTTAGTGTGTGTCTCTCACCAGTTTTCTTAGTTTTATGTTTATGTTTTTGGAGCACATACTCATTACATACTATCCTTTATTCAGATTTGTCTTAATTCTACAGATTCTCCGTCTGTTTGATGTACTTAATGTGTATGCTTAGTCCTCACATCATTGTCTGAAGCTCATTTTTCTAGTGTATTCCTCAGAAAAGATTCATGGGGTCTGAGTGTGGTGGCTCAGCCCTGTAATCCCAGTACTTTGGGAGGCTGAGGCAGGCAGATCACCTGAGATCAGGAGTTCGAGATCAGCCTGGCAAATATGGTGAAATCCGTCTCTACTAAAAAAAAAGAGAAAAATACAAAAATTAGCCAGGTGTGTTGGTAGATACCTGTGATCCCAGCTACTCGGGCGGCTGAGGCAGGAAAATTGCTTGAACCTGAGGTGGAGGTTGTGTTGAGCTGAGATTGCACCACTGCTCTCCGTCTCAAAAAAAAATAAAGACCCATGGGGACCATATTCTGAGTTTTTACATGTTGATAACAGTGCCCTTTATGCTCGAAAATCAGTTTTGCTGGATATAAAATCCTTAGCTCGCCTTTTATCTTGATCATTTTAAATGTTATTCTATTTTCTTCCAGCATGAAAAGCATTTCTGTCAAATGTTTTATAATTTCTCTCTTTTTTTTTTTTTTTTAAAGTTGTTACGTTTAGAATATGTCTTGGATTGGGCCAGGCATGGTGGCTCAGGCCTGTAATCCCAGCACTTTGGGAGGCCAGGGCGGGCAGATCACTTCAGGTCAGGAGTTCAAGAACAGCCTGACCAACATGGCAAAACCCCATCTCTAATAATAATACAAAAATTAGTCGGGTGTGGTGGTGGGTGCCTGTCATCCCAGCTGCTCGGGAGGCTGAAGCAGAATTGCTTGAACCCAGGAGGTGGAGATTTCAGTGAGCCAAGGTGGCACTACTCACTGTACTCCAGCCTGGGTGAGAGTGAGACTGTCTAAATAAAAAATAAAACATGTCTTGAATTGACATGTTACTCCTGGCTTTTACATTTTCTTCATTTCTTAAAAAAAAAAAAAAAAAAAATCGTTTTTTCCCATGCCAGGTGTGGTGGCCAACACCTATCTTCCTGGCTAGTAAGGAGGCCAAGGCAGGAGGATTGCTTGAACCTGGGAATTTGAGACCAGTTTGGGCAACTTAGTGAGACCCTGGCTCTCAAAAAAGCAAAATTGTTCATTTTACCCTGTATTTCTTTTAAAGGTAGAATCTAATGTTTACTCTGTCTTGGGCCCCTTCTAGTGTAGTCTTTATTTCTGAAATGATTTGTAAAAATTTTTGAAATCTTTTGTTCTGTTTCTGAGTTTTTGTTCCTCTTCTTACATTGCTCCTTTCCTCCCTTTCCCCTCCCTTTCACTTTTCCTTTCCTTTTTGTTTTTGATTTCTTTTTTTTGGAGATAGGATCTTGCTATATTGACTAGGCTGGAGTGCAGTGGCACAATCATGGCTCACTGCAGCCTTAAACCCCTGTGCTCAAGTGATCCTCTTGCCTCAGCCTTGGGTTGTTGGGACTATAGGCACCTGCCACCATGATTGGCTAATTTTTAAATGTTTTCTGTAGAAATGGGATCTTGCTGTGTTTCCCAGGCTGATCTCAAACTCCTGGCCTCAAGTGATCCTCCTGCCTCAACCTCCCAAAGTGCTAGAATTACAGGCATGAGCCTCCACACCTGGCCTCATATTTTTTAAATGTATTTTGTCTGGTTTTGAAATAAAAGTTTATAATTTTAATCTTTTCCCTATGCACGTTTTTCTTACATGTGTTCTTTATAGAGGTATTATTTGGCTCCATGTGTGTTTCATTATAATAGTTTTGTGTGGGATTTTTATTTCTACACTTTCTTGATCATTTTTATATGAAAGTAGTTTTTCCGAATTTTCAGAAACTTGTGTAGTTCAGGGTATCTCTTTCAACAAATTTTGTTTTTATGTAGTGTTTTCAAAATATTAGTGATGCTTTTTGAGTTTTGTCTTTTATTTCTACTGTGTGTTTATTTGGAATTTCTCTTTCTTTCCTCTCTGTTGTGCCTGCCCTACCAACATTTGATTTCACTCCCAATACTTCCCCCTCAGTATGGAAACTGTTCTAGAAGGGGCCCATAGTTGGTCAGTTTCAAGAGTTCATAGGAGCAGACAGTTGCTCTTATGCTATTGGATTGGACAGCAACTCCCCAACTTACCTTCCCCTTGTTTCATTTGCTGTTCTCAAATTGGCCTGCTGTGGTTTCCAGTGACTACCTACCTGTCAGGTGTTTGGGGCTTCTGTTCTCAGATGTGCCACACCACTTGTTGCTTCCTTCTGTTTTCCTTTGCACTGGTGTATATGGACATTTAGGTATTGTGCCTGTTGGTATATCCTCATCTGTTTGCATTTTCGAGTTTGTGGGGAATACCTTGTCTTCTGGTTTTGTTGTAAATGTTGCCCATGGGTTTTTGTTGCTTCTTCAGTTCTCTGTATTTATGTGGGGATTCATAGATTTAAGATCACCACCTTACCAAGATTTTCCCCCTTTATTGCCTATCTTAGAGACAACTTTGAAAAATACAAATTTTGCACTGAGGTTGTGTGGCAGTGCCAGACTCCACCTTCACCCCCACCCCCTGTTTTTGGGCAATATGTGACTTGCCAGCACATTCCGTGGGGCTCTCTCTCCTACCCTGAGTCACTTAAGGAAATGATCTCTATTCTTTGGGACAGTTCTAAAAATGAGGGAAGGCTGCTGAAGTTTTAGAGCACATTCTGTAATTCAGTATTTTGGTAGCATGGAAAACTTAGTGGACCTTGGGGAAGGGATCTGAATTGTGGGGATGCTGTAATTATATTTGTATATTGTAACTACATTCATATTCTTACAGCCCTGTCAAATTTTTTCTGTGTTTTCTACTACTATTTGATATTACCTGTAATTGCATTTTGTTTTTCCTGTATATGAAAAACAGAGGAAAGTATATTATACCATATTTTCTCATTTTAACATTATAACCTATAAGGCAGAATGACTTTGCTTAGTGTGTTTTTTTTTTCTCTTAAGGAAGAGAGAGAACATCCTTCAAAACGGAGTAGAATTGAACGTGATATAGATAACAATTTGATCACATCAACACCAAGAGCAGGAGAAAAACCTAACAAACAGATATCTCGAGTAAGACGGAAAAGTCAAGTAAATGGAGGTTTGTTAATATTTAGATACTGTTTTATTTAGGTGTAAGCAGAGATCTCACCTGACACATTTCTTAGATATTTTTAAAAATCTACTTTGAGGCCGGGTGCATTGGCTTACGCCTGTAATCCTCAGATTTTGAGAGGCCAAGGTCAGCGGATGATTTGAGGCCAGGAGTTTGAGACCAGCCTGGCCAACATGACAAAACCCCGTCTCTACTAAAATTACACACAAATAATTAGCCAGGCATGGTGGTGCTTGCCTGTAATTTCAGCTACTCAGATGGCTGAAGCTTGAGAATTGCTTGAACCCAGGAGGTGGAGGTTGCAGTAAGCTGAGATTGTGCCACTGCACTCCAACCTGGGTGACAGAGTAATACTCTGTCTCAAAAACAAAACAAAACTACTTTGAGTAATTTTTGCCTCAATTTTGTAATCTTTGTATTAGGTATTAGTAACATGTAGTGAAATAAAAATGTGCTACTTTAAAAATTTTACTTTGAATTAAAATAGGTAAAGATAGAGTAACTATGTACTTTTATGCTTTTTAGCATAAAATGTGTATGGATCAACATTTTGGACATCTAATAAACTCATTTCTTATAGCAATAATGATTGTGACTTAATTTAATTGAAATACGTACCAAATTTTTTCCTAGATTATGCTACTTAAGAGCTCAGAGAGGACTTGCATCACTTAGTCCAATAGTTCTTAATTAGGGGTGGTTTTTTCCTCTAAGGGACATTTGTCAATATCTAGAGAACTTTTTGGTTGTCACAACATGTGGAGGGGTGGCTGCCAATGTCTAGCAGGTGGATGTCAGAGATGTTATTAAACATGCTACAATACACAGGACAGCTCTTCAAAACAAAGAATTATCAGACTGAAATGTCAGTAGTGTAGCTGTTGATAAACTCTGTCAATACCTTATTGTATAGCAGAGAAACTCCTCAAAGTCAAAAAGAAGGAGGAAAAACATTAAGGAAAAGCAGAGACAGCTTTAACTTTAGAGCAACTGTCCCCAACATTTTGGCACCAGGGACCAGTTTTGTGGAAGACAGTTTTTCCACTGTCAGTGATGGGGATGGTTTCTGGATGACATTGTTCCATCTCAGATCATCAGACGTTAGTTAGATTCTCGTATCGCACAACCTAGATCCGTTGCATATGCAGTTCACAATAGGGTTCATGTTCCTAAAAGAATATAATGCAGCACCTTATCTGCAGATAAGGTAGTAGAGGCAGAGCTCAGCCATTAATACTTGCTCACCTCCTGCTGTATGACCCAGTTCCTAATAGGCTGCGGACTAGTACCAGCGGGTAGGGGGTTAGGGATCCCTGCTTTAGATTATGGAGTACTATTTTGAGCAGTGCTGTCTTAAACACAGCAGCAATTTCTCCTTTTGTCTCTGCCCGGTGTAATAATATATCTTATTATTATTATCTTAATGTTATTCTGAACATTAGCATTAATTAGCTTTTTTTTTTATTGTTAGAAAAAACAAACCAGAGGGGAGAAAAAGAAGACCGAGACAAGACAAGGGGGGACAAAATAGAGAAACAAGTTAAGCTGGGCATGGTGGCTCATTTCTGCAATCCCAGCACTTTAGACGTTCGAGACCAGCCTGACCAACATGGTGAAACCCCGTCTTTACTAAAAATACAAAAATTAACTGGCCGGGCGTGGTGGCTCACGCCTGTAATCCAAGCACTTTGGAGGCCAAGGCGGGCAGATCACCTGAGGTCGGGAGTTCAAGACCAGCCTGACCAACATGGTGAAACCCTGTCTTAAAAAAAAACAACAAAAATTAGCTAGGCATTGTAGTGTGCGCCTATAATCCCAGCTAGGGGTGACTGAAGCAGCAGAATTGCTTGAACCCAGGAGGCGGAGGTTGCAGTGAGCTGAGATCTTGCCACCTGCATCATTCCAGCCTGGGCGACAGAGCCAGACTCCGTCTCAAAAAAAAAAGGGTGGGAGCTAGGTGTGGTGGCTTACACCTGTAATCCCAGTACTTTGGGAGGTCAAAGTGGGCGGAGCATGAGGTCAGGAGATAAGACCATCCTGGCTAATATGGTGAAACCCCATCTCGACTAAAATATGAAGAAATTAGCCTGGCGTGGTGGCATGTGTCTGTAGTCCCAGCTACTTGGGAGGCTGAGGCAGGCGAATCACTTGAACCCAGGAGACAGAATTTGCAGTGAGCTGAGATCACAGCACTACACTCCAGCCTGGGTAACAAGAGCAAGACTCCATCTCAAAAAAAAAAAAAAAGAAGAAACAAGTTAAAATAACATAGCAAAGAAGGAAACAAATAAATATAATGGTAGACATCAAGCTGTGGAGAGTTAAAGAATGATTAATCAGAACAGTTGATTTTACTTTTACATTAAAAAAAAATCTGTGAAACATATTTATTTACAGGAAACTTACCATTATTCTCCTTAGCCACTCTGAGATGGTGCCTCAGTGTCCACAAGTAATTTTCGACACTGCTGTATGTAGTCTTTGCTTCAGTAGATTTATGTTGCCTCTACTCATTTAGCTGTCATTCATTATATAGAAACAGATGTGAGGAAAGTGTTTTTGGGTTTTTTGTTTGTTTGTTTTTGTCTATCTGTTTTGAGATGGAGTCTCTCTCTGTTGCCCAGGCTAGAGTGTAGTAGTGCGACCTTGGCCCACTGCAGTCTCCCCCTCCCAGGTTCAAGCAATTATCTGCCTCAGCCTCCCAAGTAGTTGAGATTACAGGCACCTGCCACCATGCCCAGCTAATTTTTGTATTTTTATTAGAGACAGGGTTTCACCATATTGGCCAGGCTGGTCTTGAACTCCTGACCTTGTGATCCACCTGCCTCAGCCTCCCAAAGTGCTGGGATTACAGCATGAGCCACCACACCCAACAAGGGAAGGTTTTATGAAGTAGAACCATCCCAGAATATAAACAAAAATAAAATAATTTGTGTTTTAGACAGTAGGAACTAGTTTGCTTGCTTACAAAGAATTTTCTTCATTTTGTGTTATACTGTGTTGATTTGAAGACTTTCAGTCTACAAGTGTAAATCTACTTTGAAAAAATTTACTAAATGTTAGCATTAGAAGCACATACAGAGCATTTGACTTACAAGTAATTTACCTCAGGGTTTCTTTAATAAGCTCTTCCGAACATTAGCATTAATTAGCTTTCATGAAGTATTTTGAGGGAAAAATAGTTACTTCTATAAATGATTTATAACATTTCTGACAGTCAGTATTTTCTAGATCATGACTTTTTTCTTTTTTCTTTTTTAGAAGCTGGTAGTTATGAAATGACAAATCAACATGTAAAACAAAATGGAAAATTAGAAGATAATCCTTCCTCTGGCAGTCCTCCAAGGACTACTTTGTTGGGGACCATATTTTCACCTGTCTTCAACTTTTTTTCACCAGCAAATAAAAATGGTAAGTATAAACCATTAGCTGTGATTTGGGTTTTAAAAAATGCATGGTTTTTTTTTTTTGTTTTGTTTTTTTTGTTGTTGTTGTTTTTTTAAAGATGAAGTATTGCTTTGTTGCCCCGGCTGGAGTGCAGTAGCGTGATCTTTGCTCACTGCAACCCCCACCTCCTAGGTGCAAGCAATATTCCTCCCTTAGCCTTCTGAGTTGCTGGGACTATAGGGGCCCAGCTAACTTTTTTCTGTATTTTTGGTAGACATAGGGTTTCACCATGTTAACCAGGCTGGTCTCAAAATCTTGACCTTCAAGTGATCTGCCCACCTCGGTCTCCCAAAGTGCTGGGATTACAGGTGTGAGCCACTGTACCCAGCAAAAAAAAAAATACATAGTTTTTTAAAAGATCTTTTTTATTTTATTAGCGTATTTTGTCAGCATCTCGTTTGTTTTCCACCTCATTAAAAATATACAGCTCTTGGCCGGGCACGGTGGCTCACGCCTGTAATCCCAGCACTTTGGGAGGCCAAGGTGGGTAGATCACGAGGTCAAGAGATCGAGACCATCCTGGTCAACATGATGAAACCCCGTCTGTACTAAAAATACAAAAAAAATTAACTGGGCGTGGTGGCACACGCCTGTAGTCCCAGCTACTCAGGAGGCTGAGGCAGGAGAATTGCTTGAACCCGGGCGGCAGAGGTTGCAGTGAGCCGAGGTCGTGCCACTGCACTCTAGCCTAGCACCTGGTGACAGAGTGAGACTCTGTCTCAAAAAAAAAAAAAAAAAAAA
>PVKV010012674.1:0-21053 GCA_004027835.1 Alouatta palliata | reverse complement strand
CAGTAATCCAAACGCTTCAGGAGGCTGAGACAGGAGAATTGCTCAAGGGCAGGAGTTTGAGACTAGCCTGGACAACATAGTAAGGCCCTGTCTCTACAAAAAAAGTAAAAATTATTCAAGTGCACCTGTAGTCCTAGCTACTCGAAAGGCTGAGGTGGGAGGAATGCTTGAACCCAGCAGTTTGAACCCAGCAGTTTGAACCCAGGAGTTTGAAGCTGCAGTGAGCTATGATTGCACCATTGCACTCAAGCTTGGACAGCCAAGTGGGACCCTGTCTCTTAAAAAAATAAAAAGAATGGAATGGCCCTGTCCTCGTGGGGTGGGGGCGAGTAGTGGCTCGTGAAAGGCTTGAAAGAAAAGCTGAATCTGGAAAGGTGGTAAAAGGCATTCCAGGTAGAAGGAGCAGTGTGAGTAGAGGCCTTGCAGCAGAAAACAGCATAGTGTATTTGAGAGTGTATTGTACTTTGTAATTGATGGAACTGTGGATTTGAGAAGGGATAAGGTAAGAGAGCTATGAAGAAGTCATACTATAGAGCTAACCTAGTAAGATGATAAACTTTATTCAAGCAGGTGATAATTGAAAGGTGTTTTTTTTTTTCCCCAAAGTGAAAGCAAGTTTATTAAGAAAGTAAAGCAATAGAGAATGGCTACTCCATAGGGAGAGCAGCCTGAAAGGTTTTAAGTTGGTGAATAATATGTTCTGATTTATGTTTTATAAAGATCACTTGGGCAATAGTCTGTAGGGTAGATTCTGAAGAGGCTGTAGGCAGGCTGAATAATTAGTAGAATTGTAGTAGTTCGTGTGAGACTTGATGAGACCTTAATTGTATTAGAAAAGACAGGAAGGATCAGAGGACAGAATGTAGATACATTTTTGGTGTAGATTGGAGGTGAAAGAGAATAGAGAAGATGACAGAAGAGTAGAAGATTCAAGGAAAATAAAGTCCCTGGGAGATAAATAGTTGAGTGTGATTTGGGCCATGTTGAGTTTGAGATGCCATGAAATATTGAAATAAAAATATTCAGGGCCGGGCACAGTGGCTCACACTTGTAATCCCAGCACTTTTTTTTTTTTTTAATTAATTAATTATTTTTTTAGAGACAGCATTTCACCATGTTTGTCAGGCTGCTCACGAACTCCCGACCTCAGGTGATCCGTCCACCTCAGCCTCTCAAAGTGCTCAGATTAGCACTTTGGGAGGCTGAGGCGGGCAGATCATGAGGTCAGGAGATCGGGACCATTCCAGCCAACATGGTGAAAACTTTGTCTCTACTAAAAATACAAAAATTAGCTGGGCGTGGTGGTGCATGCCTGTAATCCTAGCTACCCAGGAGGCTGAGACGGGAGAATCGCTTGAACCAGGGAGTCAGAGGTTGCAGTGAGCTGAGATCATGCCATTGCACTCCAGTCCAGCAGACAGTGTGAAACTCCATCTAAAAAAAATTATAATATTTAGTAGTAATATTTTTCCTTCATGCTGAAGAATCTGTGAAGATATGTACAGAAATAGATGTTTGGGGAAGAAGGAGTTGAAGTTTAATAGTTATAAGAGACGGTCTCTCGCTCTGTCTCTCTCCCCCCACCCACCTTTCTCCCCCCCACCCCTCTCCCCACCCCCATCTCCATGCCCCTGTCTCCCCCCTCTCTCTTTCTCTCTGTTTTATTTGGATTATGACCAGTCTTTGTAATTGTATTTTTTGTTCCATAGCCTGGTACTAGGGTCTGAGAAGCCTGTTGGTTATATTAATTCAAGAGGGATTTCCTGATGGATGACAGTGAAAGAATAAGAAATCAAGGATACTGAGGCTGCCAGCTTGAGAGTGGGTTTAAGTGATATACCACGAAGTCTAACTAGATGAGGAGAGTGGTGAAAAAGTGTTTGAGGGATGTGTTTGGAATTAAACAGACTAGCCTTTATCAAGTTTGAAGATCACATATAATGGGAGTATGAGATATATAATTTGAAGATTAGGAGGTTGTGGTAAGTGGTTAATACAGTATTAGAATTTTAGGTTTCAGAGGTGAAATTTCTCAATGTTAATGTCCAGGTTATGGCCATGGTAGTAACTGATACAGAGCAGTATGAATGAAGATAGTTGGACTGAAGGGGGCAAGAACTTTGAGGATTAGTTGTTGGATGAATCATTGACATCATCTGTAATAACAACTAGACAAAATACTGTGTTAAGTAGAAGAGTAAACTGGTAGCTATGTATTAAACTCCTTTGTGATTGAGAGGATTCTTGCAGTTGATGGTAGGTGCCAGCAGTGAGGATAAGTGAAGAATTATATAGCTGTGTGACATTAGTGGAAAACCAATGATTGTATAGTAGCAATGGAGATAAATGATTTCTGTTTCAATTAGTATGTTGGGTATGGGAGAATAAAGAGCATTGAGGGAAGGGATCAGGAAAACCTTTTAGGAAAGAGGTTAAATTTAAAGCAACACGGGAGAAGGGATATTCTCTAAGGAAGTTGAGAATATTGGAGGTTAATTTTGTTATTTTTGTTTAAAATGACATTTGGAAGATTCCAGAAGGAAATGGAAATCTTTTTTTTTTTCTTTTTTAATTGAGACAGATCTTGCTCTGTCACTCAGGCTGGAGTGCAGTAGTATGGTCACAGGTCACTACAGCCTTGAGCTGCTGGGCCCAAGCCATCCTCCTACTTCAGCCTCCTGAGTAGCTGGGATCACAGGTGTGTACCACCACACCCAGCTAGTTTTTGTATTTTTTGTAGAGACAGCCATGTTGCCTAGGCTTAGTCTCCTGAGCTCAAGCAGTCTGCTTGCCTCAGCCTCCCAAAGTGATGGGATTACAGGCGTGAGTCACCACACCTGACCCAGTCTTTGTTACTGAGAGTTTTGCTGAGAAATTATTCTTCTGTCTTTTAATTAAAAGATTCTCGTGATTAGAACAGTTAGCTAATTTTTTGATACCCCTGGTTGAAAAATTACAATTGTACACATGACTAGGATGCAGAAACTTTGCTCACAAATGTTACTCTAGCCCGTAAGCCTTCATTCCTCATTGTTTGAAATGGCTACCAAAGATTCTCTAAAAAACAATATTCTCGGCCTTCCTCCTGTAGGAATGATCAGTCTAAATAAATATATTGTACAGTGATGTTACATTTAGTTTTTCTAAATAGTTGGATTTTTAAATGATAATAGTACACTGAATTATGATTTTAGGAACATCAGGATCAGATTCTCCAGGACAGGCTGTGGAAGCTGAAGAAATAGTAAAACAGCTTGATATGGAACAGGTGGATGAGATCACTACCAGTACTACTACATCAACTAATGGAGCAGCTTACTCAAATCAAGCAGTTCAAGTGAGAGCATCAATAAACAATGGTTTAGAAGAAGCAGAAGAAACAGTTAATCGTGATATCCCACCCCTTACAGGTGAAGAAAATTTCTTATACATCTTCATGAGTAGTTGATAAAAATATAGTATTTCATATTTTTCTTAAATAAGCAGATTATATGCATAAGTATTTCTTCCTGGAAGTTAAAAAAAATTAAAATTGGAAACAAAACTTTGTCCCAAAAATCCAAAGTCATTTTGAAATTGAATATTTTTTAAAGGTTTTGACCAAGTATTAGTCATTTCACAGTTTAATTATTTCCATTAATCTTATTGCTTGGAGAAATTTGACACAACTAACAAAATATATGCTCATGTTCCTGAACATCCTTATTATTATTGCACAAGTCTTGGACCCTGATGTCTGAGGTCTCTATCTAAAAGCAGTCTCATACCTTCAGATTTGTTTCATTACATAGATGAGATCCCCCATAGGTGCTTCTGTTCCTAGATCTCCTCATATACCTAACTTTGCAGCCTGACTTGGATCTGCCAAACATAATTACTGGGTTTCTGAGCCAGTTGTCTTTGAAATGTGGAAACACATGGATCAGGAATTTATTACCTCTGAGTATTGTGGTGGATAGATAAGGTACAAGATGGAATTGTGTTCCATCATTCTTAAAAGTAGAAATAAAACTGAAGAAGGCCATCTTATTAGGGTATGGAGATTTCATCTTAAATTTTTTTTTGTTTGTTTATTGTGGTACCAGGTATTTGAGAGAGCCCAGTAAATATATATTAGTTAAGAAACCTAGTTTGGGGCCAGGCATGATGGCTCGGGCCTGTAATCCCAGCACTTTAGGAGGCCAAGGCAGGAGGATTGCTTGAGGTCAAGAGTTTGAGACCATCCTGGGCGAAATAGCCAGACCCCATGTAGGGTGGAGTCTAGCTCTGTCCCTCAGGCTGGACAGTGCAGTGGCACGATCTTGGCTCACTGCATCCTCTGCCTCCTGGGTTCATGCAGTTCTCCTGCCTCATCCTCATGAGTAGATGGGATTACGGGCGTGTGCCACCACACCCAGCTAATTTTTTTTTTTACTTTTAGTAGAGACGGGGTTTCATCATGTTAACCAGGCTTGTCTCGATCTCCTGA
This sequence comes from Alouatta palliata, assembly GCA_004027835.1. Classification (NCBI taxonomy): domain Eukaryota; kingdom Metazoa; phylum Chordata; class Mammalia; order Primates; family Atelidae; genus Alouatta; species Alouatta palliata. Next base: position 16,585 of record PVKV010012674.1, on the reverse strand, counting down.
CCTCAAATGATCCACCCACCTCAACCTCCCATAGTGCTGGGATTACAGGCGTGAATCACCTCACCTGGCCAAAAAAAAAATCTTTTTTTTAATTAACAGGGATGGTCGAGTGTGCCTGTCGTCTTAGTTACTCAGGAGGCTGAAGCAGGAGGTTTGCTTGAGCCCAGGAGTTCCAGACTACCGTGAGCTATTATTGAGTCACTGCAATCCAGCCTAGGCAGCAGAGCAAGATCCAGTCTTGGGAAAGAAAAAAAGAAACATAATTTGGTTTAAGGAAATAGAATAATATACAGATGGTTCCTGAGTTACAGTGGTTCATCTTCAAAATTTTTTACAATGGGTTTATCAGGGTGTTAAATGCATTTTGACTTAGGATATTTGAGATTTATGATCGGTTTATTGGGATATAGCCCCATCATGTCTAGGTGAATCTGTACTTCTCTCAGCTATAAAAAGGAAGCTTTTAAAAAAGTCCTTGACACCGCAGAAAACATTTAAAGAAGATAGGACACAATTATGAAGCTTCTATATAATGCAGTCCAGTAATACCAGTATGAAGGGACAAGCAGCAAAATAGGAAAGGTTTATTTTAAAGTCATCAAGTAAAAGATTCATATCTATAATGTTAAATTTATAATAATACAGAATCTAACAAGCAAATCAATTTACGTTCATTTTGTGGGTGATACTTTCAGTTAACCCACCTTTAACCCATCATTTTATGCATATTACTTTGCCCATTGGGTATAAGACTAATGAAGTAAAGTATAAAGTTCAGAGCTTTGGCTTCCTGTTTGATGTTTGTTCTGTATTTTCATGCTGGTATATAAGCCTTTGTATTTATTTTTTCTGACAACTGTAACGATGGAGAAAGGATTTCTATAACCTTAGGGGTTTCTAGAAGGGAAAATTAAAATTTACAGTAGTTGTCACAGTCATTCATTTATTCCCCCAACATTTATGAGCACCTATTTTTCTGTGATGGGAACTGTTGATGAATTGACCCCTGAGGAGTTTGTTATCTAACTGAAGAGCCACGTATACAGAAACATCACCATACAGTATGGTGAGTGCTGCTGCAAAGAAGTGAGCTAAATGACATGATGTGACATATTACACTTACTCTATTGGGATGATCATGAGAACATAGATAGAGGTAACATTTATACTGATCTTAAAAGATGAATATGAATGACAAAAGTATTCTTTTCTTTGAGAACATAGCCAAAGAGAAAAAGAAGGTAGGAAGCTGGTGGCTGTGTTACTTTGGATGACTTATTTAAGCTCTTGAGACAGTTTCAAATACAGTTTTCTTAGCTTTAACATGTCTATTATAATACAAGGTTTTATAGGCTAAATAAGATAAAATATGCAAAATACTTAACATATAAGCACTTAACAAATATTCTTGGCTGGGCACCATGGCTCATGCCTATAATCCCAGCACTTTGGGAGGCTGAGGTGGGCAGATCACTTGAGCTCAGGAGTTTGAGACTAGCCTGGGCAATATGGTGAAACCCTGTCTCTACAAAAAAATATAGAAAAAATTAGCTGGCCATCGTGGCTCATACGCCTATAGTCCCAGCTACCTGAAGGACTGAGGTAGGAGGATTGCTTGACCTGGGAGGTCAAGGCTGCAGCGAGCTGTGTTCATGCCACTGCACTCCAGCCTGGGTGACAAAGTGAAACCTGCCTTGAGAAATAATAATAAAGTAAATAAATAAAAATAAATTTTGTTTCATTCATCTGAGGTTAATAGGAACTTGAAACAGTAAGTTGTTGGAAGATACATTTTCTTGTGCTAATTATTAGAAGCATAATATTGCCAGAGATGCACAAAAATTCTGTTTTACATCTGATGTCATCCATTGAACATACACACCAGGTTGACTCTGTCTCAAAAGGTATTAATACATTATAACTGGACAAAAGACTATTTTGTCTTGAAAGACTATCCTCTACCATTTCATTTCTATAGAAACATCACAGAAATTTTTATTGGGTTCCACTTTAAATTTTTATATCTGAGACATTACCTATTTGGCTTATAAGTTACCTTTGTCTTCTCCTTACATTTAAGTTGTAATTATTGTCTTGGAAAATTCCCAGTATAATTTCTAAAGCTCTATCAAATGATATGATCTTAGCTCAAACTGGGAATGAACTATGGCATGCAATATAGAATTACTTCTGGATCATTTTTAAGTTGTTTATAAATTAGAAGTAAAATAATATGTCTTATAAAGCAGTGATTTTGATCAGGCACGATGGCTCACCAGCACATAAGGAGGCCAAGAAGGGAGGATCTCTTTAGCTCGGGAGTTTGAGACCAGCCTGGGCAGCAAAATGAGACCCTTTTTTGTTTCTACAAAAAAAATTTTTTAATTATCCAGATGTGGTGGTACACCTGTAGTCCCACCTACTTGGGAAGCTGAGGCAGGAGGATTGCCTGAGCCCAGGTCAAGACCACAGTGTTTGCTCCATGGCACTCCAGCCTGGGTAACAGAACAGGACCCTGTCTCAAAAAAAAAAAAAAAAAGACAGACTGACTAAAAGAACAATTTCTGGCTGGGCGAGGTAGCTCACGCCTGTTATACCTGCACTTTGGGAGGCCAAGGTGAGTGGATCATCGGAGGTAAGGAGTTCACGATCAGCCTGGACAACATGCTGAAACCCCTTCTCTACTAAAAATACAAAAAAATTAGCCAGGCGTGGTGGCAGGCACCTGTAATCCCAGCTACTCGGGAGGCTGAGTCAGGAGAATCACTTCAACCCCAGGGGCGGTGATTGCAGTGAGCTGATTCTCGTGCTGCTGCACTGCAGCCTATGCAACAGAGGAAGACTCCATCTCAAAAAAAATAAAGAACAGTTTCTACATAGAGCAGCATTTCTTAATTTATTTTATTTATATATATATTTTTTGAGATGGAGTTTTGCTCTTGTTGCCCAGGCTGGAGTGCAATGGTGCGATCTTGGTTCATTGCATCCTCTGCTTTCCAGGTTCAAACGATTCTTCTGCCTTAACCTCCTGAGTAGCTGGGATTACAGGCATGCGCCACCACACCTGGCAAATTTTGTATTTTTAGTAGAAACGGGGTTTCTCCATTGTTGGTCAGGCTGCTCTCGAACTCCTGACCTCAGGTAAAATTAGCCCACTTCGGTCTCCAAAAGTGCTGGGATTGCAGGCATGAGCCAGTGTGCCTGGCCACATGTCTTAACTTTTTAAGATTGTAGTCTTGAGATTCCTGGAAACATGTACATACAATTTTTTTTAAATAAGTCTTCAAACTGTTCATGAACCTTTTAAAGACTGTTTGTGGATCTCAGGATTAAAAACTACGTTTGGGCCAGGCGCGGTAGCTCACACCTTTAATCCCAGCACTTTGAGAGGCCGAGGCAGGCAGATCACGGGGTCAGGAGTTCGAGACCAGCCTGACCAACATAGTGAAACCTCATCTCTACTAAAAATACAAAACTTAGCCAGGCGTGATGGTGCGCAACTGTAATCCCAGCTACTCAGAAGGCTGAGGCAGGAGAATCATTTGAACCTGGGAAGCAGAGGTTGCAGTGAGTTGAGTTGTGCCATTGCACTCCAGCATGGGCAACAGAATGAGACTCCGTCTCAAAAACAAAAAAAAAACATTTGGGTCTAATATCAGGATACATTTACTGACTGCCTGTGTATACAAGGCGCTTTTTGAACTATTACCCCTATTAAGAGCACCATGAAATTTTTTTTGGTGATTACATGTAAACGTCATACAATTAAGAGATTACATTTTTTAGAGTATGTTTTTCTGTTTATAAGTTGTACATTTTCTCTTAGCTGATAAGCATCTTAATTCTAGCTATGGTCTGATTTGCCATTTTGTCTGTAGTGGTCATTTTTCCCTTTAGATCTTAAGTTAGAGCTATATGTTAATAAATTTGCTTTTATGTGTTGTTTACAAATTATTTCTGTCTTTAACATACACAGGGTTTCAGGAAGATCTTATATAGAAGCATACAGGGTTTCAGGAAGATCTTACGTAGGAGCAATAAAAATGTGTATTTCATGAAGCATTAAGTAAAAACAACATTTTGTCTTTCACTGTGTTAAACAGCTCCAGTAACTCCAGATAGTGGTTATTCATCAGCCCATGCAGAGGCCACCTATGAAGAAGACTGGGAAGTATTTGACCCGTGAGTTGTTTCCTTCCTTCCTTTCTCCCTCCCTCCCTCCCTCCCTCCCTCCCTCCCTCCCCTCCCCTCCCCTCCCCTCCTTTTTGGAGCATGATGAAAGTTCGTTATATATGTGGATTGGTGGCTAAACAGTATATTGCCAAGATATATAACCTGTAGGTATTACAACTTTTACTGGGGCTGGGTGCATTGGCTCATCCCAGCACTTTGGGAGACCCAGGCAGGCAGATTGAGCCCTGGAGTTCAAGAGCAGCCTGGGCAACATGGCAAAACCTGTCTCTGTAAAAAAATACAAAGATTGGCTGGATGCGGTAACACACGCCTATATTCCCGTTTATTGGGGAGGATCACTTGAGCCCAAGAGGCAGAGGTTACAGTAAGCTGTGATAGAGTGAGACTGATTTATAGAGATACTAATTTATATATTTTCACTTTTATTAACATTTTATAAGTTTTGTTTTCTGGGTTAACTGCTTTATAGACTTTTAAATGAGCTGAGCTTAGTAATGTTTTATATTTATAAAAAGTAAAATGTTGAAATTTTTTAAAAATCTAATTTATAGCTATTATTTCATCAAACATGTCCCGCCACTGACAGAAGAACAACTAAATAGGAAACCTGCTCTTCCGTTGAAAACAAGAAGCACACCAGAATTCTCCCTAGTTTTAGACTTGGTAAGTCTCTAAAGGTAGAGAGAATAAACGGGTGAAATTCTTTTTTAAAATCATGTCTGTATTAGCTTTCTCCTTTTTTGTTAGGATCATGTTTTCCTGAAGGACCAAATAGTTTGGGTCGACTGAATTAACCATATGCAAGACCATAAACCCTTATTTCTATATATATATTATACCAATAAACTTTTGATTAATAGTCTCAAAAGCACAATTTCTTAATGCTGACTAACAAAGTTTTTAATCTGATCTCCGATATGATTTAAAAATTTGTATTTTAGGGGCTCGGCAGTAGCTCATGACTGTAATCCGAGAACTTTGGGAGATCAGGGTGGGTGGATCACTTGAGGCCAGGAGTTTGAGACTAGCCTTACCAACATGGTGAAACCCATTTTCTACTAAAAATTCAAAAATTAGCTGGGCATGGTAATACGCACCTGTAATCGCAGCTACTCAGGAGGCGTGAGAATCCTAGAACCCAGGAGGCAGATGTTGCAGTAAGCTGAGATCATGCCACTATGCTCCAGCCATGGCGACAGAGCAAGATTCTTTCTTGAAAAAAAATGATATTTTAGGGTACCAGAAGAGCTTTGAAAACAATTATCTCCTATTTGCTAACCAAATTTAATATATAGTCACATTTCCCATCTGCCTCTAATTTCTTATTGATTTTGCATTTTTTTTTTTTTTTTATATATACTTTTTATTGCATTTTAGGTTTGGGGGTACATGTGAAGAACATGCAAGATTGTTACATAGGTACACACATTGATTTTGCATTTTTAAAATTTGTTTACTTTTTTTTAAAGTAAAGCAGTGGGATTGGGGGATGAACTAATTTTTGATATTGGTAAAAAATGTATCTCATGTCATATTTGAAAGTATTATTAAGCATTTGTTTCTGGTACCCTATAATTGAAGATGTGATTTAGTTCTCATAGAAAATTTATCTTAGCCAGGCACAGTGTCTCATGCTTGTAATTTCAGCACTTTGAGCCTCCATTCGGCCCAGGAATCCAAGACCAGCCTAGACAACATAGTGAGACCCACGGCTCTACAAAAAGTGAATGGGCCTGGTGGTGCAACCGTGTGGTCCCAGCTACTTGGGAGGATCCCTTGAGGCCAGGAATTTGAGGTGGCAGTGAGCTACGATTTTGTAACTATACTGCAGCCTGAGCAGTAAAGCCGGATATCATTTCAGTTTTAAAAGAAGGAAAGAGCCGGGCACAGTGGCTTACATCTGTAATCCCAGCACTTTGGGAGGCCGAGGCAGATGGATCACGAGGTCAGGAGTTCGAGACCAGCCTGGCCAAGATGGTGAAATCCCGACTCTACTAAAAATACAAAAATTAGCCGGGTGTGGTGGCACGCGCCTGTAATCCCAGCTACTCAGGAGGCTGAGGCAGGAGAATCACTTGAACCTGGGAGACGGAGGTTGCAGTGAGCCGAGATCGCGCCATTGCACTCCAGCCTGGGTGAAAGAGTGACTCTGTCTCAAAAAAAAAAAAAAAAGAAGGAAAGAAAATTTATCTAGGTTGGGCATAGTGGCTCACACCTGTAATCCCAGCACTTTGGGAGGCCAAGGTGGGCAAATACTTGAGTACAGGAGTTGGAGACCAGCCTGACCAGTAGAGTGAAACCCTGTCTTTACTAAAAATATAAAAAGTAGCCGGGCATGGTAGTACACGCCTGTAATCTCAGCTACTTGGGAAGCTGAAGCAGGAGAATCGCTTGAACCCAGGAGGTAGATATTGCAGTGAGCCTAGATTGTGCCACAGCACTTCAGCCTTGTTCAGGTTGTTCACAGAGTGAGATTCTGCCTCAAAAAAAAAAAATTTATCTTGAGGAAGAAGTCTGTTATTTTAAATTTCAAATTTGCATGTATAATTGTGTTTTGAGAGTTGAGCAGCTTAGTTTTTCCCTAGCCAAAGAGATGTAAGAGAAGTATCCATAAGTCCTAAGGTACTTATTTGAGTATAAATAAAAATAAAATTTTGAAACTGATTATAAGTAGCACAGATCTGATGTGCAGGTCAGTGGAGACAATGAAAAAGATGATTTTGACCAGGCATGGTGGCTCACGCCTGTAATCCCAGCACTTTGAGGAGACTGAGGCAAGTGGATCACAAAGTCTTTCAGGAGATCGATACCATCCTGGCAACATGGTGAAACCCTATCTCTACTAAAAATACAAAAATTAGCTGAGTATGGTGGCATGTGCCTGTAGACCCAGCTACTCAGGAGGCTGAGGCAGGAGAACCGCTTTAACCCCGGAGGCAGAGGTTGCAGTGAGCTGAGATTGTGCCACTGCATTCCAGCCTGGGCAACAGAGCGAGACTCTGTCTCAAAAAAAAAAGAAAGAAAGAAAGAAAAAGGTGATTCTGAATTTAGGAGTTGATGTGGTCAAGTTTGATGTGCAGGTAACAGAGAAGGAAAGATAAGAATTGGCTGAGCATAAATAATTTTACAGAAGTTGATGAAGAATAATCAAAATTTAATAGGCAATAGATGAAGAAGTATTAGGATTAGTTATGATTCAGTTGTAGTAAAGAAAATACTTAAGATGCTAAGAGAATACCATGAAATGCTTAGTCTGATATGCTATTAAAATGAGGCATATCTAAAGTAGTTTTTGCTCTTTGCCTTCCCAGAGTTTAACTTTAGGTTAAAAGAAACACTCCAGCTAATAAGTTGTGGAATTACAAAGGATGAACATTTGTGTTTTATTTTAACTGATCTTAAATGTACTGAAAATTTCAGGGATTTTTACTAGCCACTTTATTAGTATTTTTTTTTTAAGCATTCAAGGTTTGAGAATTGGACATAAATATTTGTGCCTGCCTTATTTGAACTCATCTTACTTTCTTATTCTTTTAATGAGAAAACAAGATGTGGTAATTAAAGACGAGAAGTTTTCATTGTTTGCTATTTAGTAAAACTGTATATGAAGCATAATTTGTGAGATACTGTAACACCTACTTAAAGTTCGATACTTTAAAAAAGTTGGAGGATGAGGAGTTATGTGAACAGAATATATTTTTTAAATAATTAGATTCTACACTTAAACTTACTAATTATTAAAAAGTAGCATGCATGTAGGTTTAACTAAAAGTTGGCAACTACAGAACTCAGAGCCATGCTTCTCAAACTTGATTATGTGTCAGAGTCATCTGAAGTGCTTTTAAAAGCAGAGGTTGCTAGGCCAGGCATGATGGCTCATGCCTGTAATCCTAGCACTTTAGGAGGCCGAGGCCAGTGGATCATGAGGCCAGCGGATCATGACGTCAGGAGATTGAGGCCATTCTGGCTAACATGATGAAAACCCTGTCTCTACTAAAAATACAAAAAAATTAGCCAGGCGTGGTGGCACACGCCTGTAGTCCCAGCTACTCAGGATCCTGAGGCAGGAGGATCTCTTGAATCCAGGAGGCAGAGATGTTAGTGAGCTGAGATCTCGACACTGCACTGTAGCCTGGGTAACAGCGTGAGACACTGTCTCAAAAAAAAAAAAAAAAAACAGATTGCTACCAGGCATGGTGGCTCACTCTTGTAATCCCAGCACTTTGGGAGGCCAAGGTGTGTGGATCACTTGAGGTCAGGAGTTCGAGACCAGCCTGACCAATATGGTGAAACCCTGTCTTTAGAAAAAAAATACAAAAATTACCGAGGCATGGTTGCAAGCGCCTGTAATCCCAGCTACTTGGGAGGCTGAGGCAGGAGAATTGCTTGAACCTGGGAGGCGGAGGTTGCAGTGAGCTGAGATCGTGCCACTGCAACAGAGGGAAACTCCATCTCAAAAAAACAAACAAAAAACAAACCACACAGGGATTGCTAAGCCCCATCCCCTCTCCTGAGTTTCTGATCATCAGAAGTGAAGTTAACATTTGCTTTTCTAACTAGTTCTCAAATGATGCTGATGCTGCTTGCTGGTCCAGGAGCTACACTTGAGAACCGGTGACTTGTAGAAACTCCTATCCCACATTGCTATGCCACATATAGTAATATATTATAAATGTAAAATTCCACATATGAGTGGGTGCTTTAGTGTTTTTGGTGATTACAAATACATAAAATTATGTACATTTGTATTACATATGTACATATGTAATATATAAAATTATGTACATTTGTAATTACAAATTACATTTGTAATCATACATTTGTAATCACCTTTGAAGTTTCTTTTGCTATCTTGTTTGATTCAATATGTGTTTTTTATTTTAAGGATGAAACACTAGTGCACTGTAGTCTAAATGAGCTAGAAGATGCAGCACTTACTTTTCCAGTCCTTTTCCAAGATGTCATTTATCAGGTAATTAACATTTTTTTAAATGATTTTTGGCCTGATAGGTAACATTCTGAAGAAAGAAATCTTTTGTAATTTTTTTGTGTGTATGTGACGTTAAATGTGTTTTTCTGTAGAAGTATAATGGATTTCATCAACATTTTAATAATTTATTAACAAAATTAGCATCATGCTAGATATTACATAAAACAGCATTAATTTGTTACTCCAAAAATGCTAACTTTCTTACCCTGATGATCTCTGCTAGTTTCATAATCTGTTTGCCAGCAGGTGGAGGCAGGAGCACTGATATCATAGATCCCCAAGAGGAACTTGCCAGGTTAACTCCTGGTGTTTTTGTTTTCCAAAAATCAAGTTAATACAAAGAAAACTCATTCCTTGTTGGTCATTTTATTTCCTGTGGAAATAATAATGTGGTCTGTGAAAATTACACTTTCGTACATCTCTTTTATTATTAATCTCAGAATTCCAGGACACTTTTCTAGTTATTGCTTTACTTAAGGTGTTTGGGTTTAAGCATTTCTCTCTCATCTATGCTGATGGACAGGTAACAGTGCAAAATACAAGTATTATTAACATTTCAGTGTGGATTATGTGTGCTGGCCATTGTTTTTACTTTATGTTTAAGATTTTTCTATTATTATAAGATTAATAATATAAGTGAGTTCACTTTGAAAATTGCAAAGCGTCTTTCTGTTTTGGAAGTTGTTATTTAATTAGCATTATTTTCATTATATAATAGTTGTTCAAAGATTGGGGATCAAAAAGTTTGTTGTCTGTCAAGAGGGAGCCAGCCTAAAGCTTAACTTAATAAAGTCAGAGCATTTGCCATGTGGATGATGAAAAGGTGTTTGGTTGTTTATGTGCTTTTAATAGGCAGTTACAATGTGGTTATAGTTTTCTTGGCAGATAATAGTTGTTGTCTCACAGAAATCATGAAATTTAAGAGTTAAAAAGAAGTTTGTGGTTCATGGCTAATTTAACCTACTTTGTCTAGTAATGAGTTGCAAAAGGATTTATTTTAGTTGTCTAGTTTTAACATCGGGTAGGTATTGCAGCTATGGCAATAAATATGTGAATATTGAATTCACTTTTTATGTAAGCAGATTTTGGTCCTGATAATCAGGAGATAAGCAAAATATACATAAAATTAAAAATTAAAGACTTTTCTGTTCCCTTTCCAAGCTTGTTATTTGGTTTAAGGCAAATATTTTTCTTGAGACATTTTCTGTCCAGTTGGTGGTTCTTGTTTAGTGGACTTTAAGGACAGAAGTCTTTGTGGCAGATCTAAATAGTATTGTCATATCTTAGTTTTCTCTTTTTAGCTCGATAACCTTGGGATTTTTCTTTGTTTTTTGCTCTTTGGGTTTTTTTCATGATTGCATTTGAAAAAAAAATGGCTTTGAATTTGGAAAGGAAAGCTATTAATTGAAAGACATAGATAATTGATTTTGAGGTGACTTCTTAAGCTTCTAGGTTTGAAACTGAAATTTGTTACAGATGGTTTTTCATCAGTTTATATAATTTTTAGTAGTAAAATGAGAAACTTAAGTAGGTAAATTTGATTCTTTCATGAGTATTTCTCTTCAGTGTGATCATAAAATTGAATTTTTTTCTACTGTTTCTACCATTTCTGTTTTAACTCTCTTTTTAAAGTTCTTGTTATTTCATGTGGATCTGGATAGTTGTCTCATTTTGAATAAAAAGCTTCTAGCAGCATATATGTCTAATTCAAAAAGTACATATATGTACTGCATCTGTGGAATTCAGAGAACTCTTTTTCGTATATATTCTGAGTTACACTTTCTGAAACTGAAAAATAAATGATCTAGCATTAATGGCAGCACAGAGCAGGTAGTTTGAACTTTACAAGCTATAGAGATGATTGCATTTGAATATGATTTAGTTACCACATCGCAGACAGAGTTTAGTTACTCTTCAGTAAATTTTTGAGGCTATCCGTAGTTAATATTGGGTATATTCCCTTGGATTTCTGGTTTTGGCATAGCCATTCTGTCTGTCTTTTAAAAAATAAATGAAGAAATCTCTGGGTTAGGGTTCCCCCAGTTTTCAGACCAGCAAGCTCCCTTTAAACAGGGAATGATGTCTTTTAAACTTTCAGTGGTGTTGTCTCCATCTGCTGGCAAAGAAGAAATATACACAAGGGTCTGAGATGATCTAAGAGATTTTGGAGAAACCACATTATTAGGTAAGACGTAACTTAAATATTTAACCACTATACTATGATGTGACCCACTTAAAGGTAGAAACCTGTAAAGTACTATATATATTCTTATTTTAAAAAAATTCATTGGCCGGGCGCGGTGGCTCATGTCTGTAATCCCAGCACCTTGGGAGGCTGAGGCGGGCGGATCACGAGGTCGGGAGTTCAAGACCAGCCTGACCAACGTGGTGAAACCCCATCTCTACTACAAATACAAAAAAAAATTAGCTGGGCATGGTGCCATGTGCTTGTAATCCCAGCTACGCAGGAGGCTGAGGCAGGAGAATCGCTTGAACCCGGGAGGCGGAGGTTACGGTGAGCCAAGAGTGCACCACTGCACTCCAGCCTGGGCGACAGAGCGAGACTCCATCTCAAAAAAAAAAAATTATTGAGGTGAAATTCACATGAAAAATTAACCATTTTTAAACGAACATTTCCATAGCATGTATCTGTATATTCCTGAATGTTTTATAGCATTTACATATATATGTATATACTATATGTAAAGATCAAATTATTCATCTGAATCAAAGCCAGATGAAGTGTCTTCTTGGGACTTGCTTTACATTTTTTTTTTCTTTTTGTGGTAAATTTATTATGATTGACTTATAACTAATTTTAATTCTACCTGTTATTTCTGTTTCATTTAAAAACAATTTAAAGTAATTGTATTACATATGTTTTAATAATTGCCTATATCAGGGGTTTGCAACCTTTTTCTATAAAGGGCCAGCTCAGCTGTAAATATTTTAGGTTTTGTGGTCTTTGTCATAACTACTTTTTCTGCTGTTGCAGCATGAAAATAGCCATGGACAGTATGCAAATGGAGAAGCATGGCTGTGTCCCAGTAAAACTTTATTTACAAAAATCAGTGGCAGGCTCCATTTGACCAACCAGCCATAGTTTGCTGATTCCTGGTCTAATAATTATGACAGTATATATGGGCCAGGCATGGTGGCTCATGCCTGTAATCCCAGCACTTGGGAGGCTGAAGCAGGAAGATCATGAGGTCAGGAGTTCAAGACCAGCCTGACCAACATGGTGAAACCCTGTCTCTACTAAAATACAAAAATTAGCTGGGCGTGGTAGCCGGCACCTGTAATCCCATCTACTGGGGAGGCTGAGGCAGGAGAATTGCTTGAATCCAGGAGGCAGAGGTTGCAGTGAGCCAAGATCATGCCATTGCACTCCAGCCTGGGTGAAAGAGTGAGACTCCATCTCAAAAAAAAAAGAGAGAGAGAGAGTATTTACAGTAAATTTACATATTTGAATTCTATGTAGAAGTAAGTAATCAGAATGTTCATCAAAACTCTTGTAAATATATGTAGAAAATTTAAATTACATCCACAGTAATCTGGTTGTGGGCCTTTAAAGTTTTTTTAAAATCAGAGTTTGAGGGAAATTTGAGGTGGCCACTACTCACATTTAAAGATTGCCTGACTTAATGACATGTACTCTTCTTTTGGTTGATATGTAGGAATAAACTTGGTTAATGCAAATCTTAGAATTTGTAAGCGGGTAGATTATTCTAAATTAGTACCTTGAGGTATAATTTGAATTCCATTTCTCTAGGAGATTTTGAAAAAAGCTTATTCTAAATTAGTACCTTGAACTATAATTTGAATTCCATTTCTTTAGGAGATTTTGAAAAAAGCCTGAAAGATACATCTCAAATTAAAATTTGATGTATGTTACTACTGACACTATGTGGAGTAGACAGATTGTAGTTTGTATATGGAGAAAAAGTCATTTGAAAGAAGAACTGACTTTTTAAATGTGAGGATATGCCATTCATATAGGCAAAATTATAGGCTCTTTGTTTGAATGGGTCTACTTTTCTTAAATTGATTTTTTTTACATTGTTTTATAATCAGTTATTAAGAAAACATGTATTCATAAAGTGGTACAAATGCATTTGATATCTGGAAAAACACGTGCATGATCAGTTTTATTGCACATGTTTAATCTTTATATTTAGCCTATATTGGCACATTGTCAGGAAATCCATCTCGTGGTGTTACTCAGTTAAGAGGTCTCCACTGTATTTAGTTTCTGTTCCTGCAGATCCACCAATTCAAGACTCTAGGTCATCTCACTCCCTCTTCCATCCCGAAGATGACTTCTATCCACAAGCAGGACTGAATCAAAAGACATTTTTCACTTAGCTCTTGAGCTGAATCACCTCCTCAATGACCTTCCTCTGTCTCCATCAAGAACTGGAGCTCAGTTTTTTGAAGATGTAATAGAACTACTCAGCCCAAATGTGGCTGATTGAAGACAAAAAGAAGATAACCTCATATGTTTCACCACAGTGCAGCCAAACGTAACTGTGTTGTCCAACTCCTCACTCTGTAAAGCATGGCAGGGGCATCTGATTTTTGACTCTGTTCACCAATAAGACTTTAGCCAGTCAGTGGCTTTCTGAAGATCAGTAAAATCAACAAGCTTTGGGTCAGCTGTCCAGAAATCAGATTGTGGTAAGCACTCAAGGACAGATAGGATCCCTGTAGGGAGCTACTTGTCAAAGATGCTTTGTTATATTAGTAGAGGTTGCTTTTATGGGAAAAGTTGGGGGAAGAGGTGGATGGGGAAGGCCACGGTTAGCAAAGCTTACCCGCATCCCCATTCTTTCAGTTGTTTTCTTGGGAATCTTAAAGCTTAGGATAATTTTCATATCACAGAACAAGGGAAGTAGGACCAGGTGCAGTGGCTCACGCATGTAATCCCAACACTTTGGGAGGCCCGAGGCAGGCGAATCACCTGAGGTCAGGAGTTCGAGACCACTCTGGCCAACACAGCAAAACCCTGTCCCCATAAAAAATAGAAAAAGTAGCTGGGCGTGATGGCGGCCGCCTATAATCCCAGTTACTTGGGAGACTGAGGCAGGAGAATTGCTTGAACCCAGGAGGCAGAGGTTGCAGTGAGCTGAGATCACGCCACTGCCCTCCAGCCTGGGCTACAGAGTGAGACTGCATCTCAAAAAACAAAAGGAGAAAAGAACAAGAGAAGTAGAGGGTCAGTTGCTTCTTCTTTCTACAGTCTTTTTTTTTTTTTTAGAGACGGGGTTTCACCACGTTGGTCAGGCTGGTCTTGAACTCCCGACCTCAGGTGATCCGCCCTCCTTGGCCTCCAAAGTGCTTGGATTACAGGCATGAGCCATCACGCCCGGCCTTCTACTGTCTTTTTTAGAAAAGTCAGCTTTATTGCTTCATGAAGGAAAGAAACAAATCATTTAAATTAAAAATTTTGTAGTAAATACCTAATTTTTTCCTGAAGTTCTGATTTAAACTGATACTCACCAACATGCACTTTGTTGTTGAGATTCATAAACCATATCTTTGTTCTACAAAAGTAGCATGTATATTTGTGCCTCAAAAATAACATTTGAGGCCAGGGGCAGTGGCTCACTTGTAATCTCTGCACTGGGAGGCTGAGGTGAGAGGATTGCTTGAGCCTAGGAGTTCAAGACCAGCCTGGACAAGATAGTATGAGGCCCTGTCTCTACAAAAAATATGGAAAACTTAGTCAGCCATGGTAGTGCATGCCTGTAGTCCCAGATACTCGAGAGGCTGAGGCAGTAGGATTGCTTGAGCCAGAAGGCTAAGAAATCAGACATTTCCAGGGGCATGGTTACATAGTATGGAGGATAAAACTAATAGGCTAGCCAATAGGGAATAATAATAATTGTAGATGAATATTAAAAATACTACTTCAGAATAATTTTAAAGTCACTTTCCCATCCTTACTAGTAAGTGTAGTTATTGGTACTAATTTTTTCATCATAATTATTATTGGCTTAAAAAGGAAAAGATACAAATGAAAACAATAGTTCTCTACTTCTCAAAAATATGAAAAAATATATTCCATGGGGATTCTTTGTCTAAAATGTATCTTTTAAAATTAGTAGCAATTCATTAAAATAAAATACAGACCGGGTGTGGTGGCTCATGCCTGTAATCATAGCACTTTGGGAGCACGAGGTGGGTGGATGGCTTGAGCTGAGGAGTTCAAGACCAGCCTGGGAAATGTAGTAAGACCTTGTCTCTACAAAAAATGCAAAAATTAGCTGACATGGTGGCATGCACCTCTAGTCGCAACTACTTGGGAAGCTGAGGTGGGAAGATAACCTGAACCCGAGGAGCTTCAGGCCACAGTGAGCTATGATTGCACCATTGCACTCCAGCCTGGGTGATGGCGAGAGAGGCTATCTCAAAAAAAAAGAAGAAAAGAAAACATACGGGCCAGGTAGGGCGGCTCAAGCCTGTAATCCGAGCACTTTGAGAGGCCGAGGTGGGTGGATCACCTGAGGTCAGGAGTTCGAGGAGTTTGACCGGCCAACGTGGTGAAACCCCATCTCTACTAAAAATAGAAAAAACTAGCTGAGCGCGGTGGCAAGCGCTGGTAATCCCAGCTACTCTGGAGGCTGAGGTAGGAGAATTGCTTGAACCCGGGAGGTGGAGGTTGCAATGAGCCGAGATGGTGCCATCGCACTCCAGCCTGGGCAACAGAGCAAGACTGTCTTAAAAGAAAGAAAGAAAAGAAAACATACTGTATGGAAAATTCGTATTTAATGGCTGAAAATTTTCTATAAGTTTAGAAAATGTGGCAGTTGATTACATTAAGTTGGAGGCTTCATTCCTTTTGAAGTTTAGAGTTTAAAGGTAATATTTTTGTTTTACTAAAATGGCCATTGTTTTTACTAAAGTTTTATTAATGTAAATACATCGTTTAAAAATATATGCAAATGTATGTACATACATTATAATGGCCAATTTTTCCCTGATGAAAATTACATTTCATTGGTAAATTTTTTTTTTAATATGGAGTCTTGCTCTGTTGTCCAGGCTGGAGTGCAGTGGCAAGATCTCAGCTCACTGCAGCCTCCACCTACAGTGTTCAGTGGGTTCTCCTGCCTCAGCCTCCTGAGTAGCTGGGATCACAGGCGTGTGCCACTGTGCCTGGCTAACTTTTGTATTTTTAGTAGAGACAGGGTTTCCCCATGTTGGCCAGGCTGGTCTCGAACTCCTAACCTCAAGTGATCCACCTGCCCCAGCCTCCCAAAGTGCTGGGAATTACAGGCATGAGCCACTGTGCCTGGCCTCACTGGTAACTTTTAATACAAATCACCTATATGAATACATTAAGTTTCATTTTATCCTACTTCAACTTTTTTTTTTTTTTTTTTTCTGGAGACATGGTCC
>PVKV010012673.1:0-64501 GCA_004027835.1 Alouatta palliata | reverse complement strand
GTTCAAGCAATTCTCCTGCCTCAGCCTCCCGAGTAGCTGGGACTACAGGCACGTGCCACCATGCCCAGCTAATTTTTGTATTTTTAGTAGAGACGGGGTCTCACCATGTTGACCAGGATGGTCTCGATCTCTTGACCTCGTGATCCACCCGCCTCGGCCTCCCAAAGTGCTGGGATTACAGGCGTGAGCCACCGCGCCTAGCAATAGTGGTATTTTTTTTAAAGCAAATTTAATTCCTGATCCATTGTGGTTGGGTTGAGTTTTGTAAAGGTGGAATTAAGTGCCAGGTGTGTGTTAGATAATTGAACCAAGCTCACAAGGCACAGGTCAGTGAGTGTGACAGTTGTCAGAGGCTGACAGAGACGGTGATGGCCTCGGCTCTCACAGAGAACATTCCCCAAGGGAGCAGAGCCTGGCAGGAGGCCTCCCTGGGAATTCACCGGAAACTTCAGATGCCAGTTACAGGGGAGCATCAAAACCGAGACTGCCGCATCTGTGCCCAGGCCCTGGCCCGCAGCGACCTAACCCCTTCCAGAGGCTCTGCTCGCTGGGGCTTGCACCCCTTCCCTGCAGCCTTGGGAGCTCCTGTGCCTGCTCCCGCACCCCGCAGGGTGAACGTTCAGAGGCCCAGCACTGGGCTCCCTGTGCCGCCAACAAAACCCGCCTTTGGTGGATGAAGTGCCTCTCCACCAGCTCCAGGGCCGCGGAGTCCACAGCACATCCGGCCGGGCTCTGCAAGACAGCGTCTCAAGAGCACAGCCTCTTCACACCCACAGGGCCTCGCCAGAGGAGCACAGGCTCCTGGGTGTACTCTGTCTCTGGGACCCTCGGCTCAGGGCTCACAGGCCAGGAGGTGGGACCCCAGTGGCAGAGGCAACAGCCACGTGCTCCCCATGTCCCATGGACTGCACATGGAAAGAGGTGATTCCCAAAAGGAAATGGGGGAGGAGGTGTCACCCAAATCAGGGAGAATGAGTGCTGTGGCTGAATACACAAGCGAGTCCCCACAGCATCTCACAGGCCCCCACATACAAAACGGGTCCCCCATTGCTCCAAACCTGTTCCCGGCCCCTCGGTCCTTCCTGTGGCTCCAGCCGCCCCCTGCCCAGGGCCCCACTGGCAAGCCCTCATCCCCTCTTTCTCCTTCCGCCTCCTCTGAGCCACTGGCCCATCCTGTGGACTCCGCTCCGATTCCATCTCCAGTGCACCTGCTGTCTCCCTCTCCATAGAGCCCCGTCGCCCCCGCCCCCACTTCAGCCTCAGCCTCCTCCTCCTTCAACCCGATCCACCAGCAAGAGGGAATCCCCAACACGTGGCTCTTCAACCTCCCCAGCCTCTCCCTGCTGGAGGGATAAGCTCCAACCCCCCAGGCTGCCCCGTGAAGCCCACTGCACCAGACCTCTCCCCATCAGCTCCGCCTGGGAGGCCTCTGTAGGAGGCTCAACCCGCTGGCTCCTGGACCCCTCATCCGCTGCTCAGCTCGACCTATTGCCTGCGATGCTCCCAGAGCAACCTTGTCCAGCCACAGCAGATGGGAATCCCCTGCCACCCGCCCAGGGCCGTGTGGGCTCGCGGTGCGCGGCTGCGCAGCTCCTCATAGCCGCGAGCACTGGATGTTTCCGTCATCCATTTTCACTTCTGTATCGTTCGTCTCCCCAAATCCACAGGGGCCACAAGCTGCCGCATGTTTTCTCCGCTATTATCCCAGCACCAAGCACGATGCTGGGCACTTGACGGGCAGTAAATAAGTGCAGAGAGAAAGAGCGGAAGAGAGGGAGGGAGGAAGGGAAAGAGGGAGGAAGGAAAGGGGGATTTTTACACTTCTCACATCTAGCAATTTGTTGACAACTTATTGCATAAAGATGTGATTTTGGCAGCAGGAGCCAGGAAATGTTCAGTGCTTGTGTGCTGAGCCTGTGGCATGGCCTGGCTGCCTGGGGCTGACAAGCTGTGTGTGCACACAAGAGTACATGTGTGTGTGTCTGTGAATGTGTGAGCGTGTGTATGTACGCATGTGTGAGTGCATGTGTACATGTGCATGTGTGTGTCCACGCATGCTTGTGTGCATGTGTGTGCTCTGTGCATGAGTGTGCATGTGTGTGCACTGTGCACATGTGTGCGCATGTGTGTGCATTGTATGTGCATGTGTGCCTGTGGCACGCATGCTTGTGTACATGTGTGCTATCTGTGCACGTGCATGTGCATGTGAGTGTATGTGCATGTGTGTGCATGAGCATGCTGTCTGTGCATGAGTGTGAATGTGCGTGCACTGTGCAGATGTGTGCACATGTGTGTGCATGAGCATGCTGTCTGTGCATGTGAGTGAATGCATGCACTGTGCACGTGTGCATGTGTGCGTGAGTGTATGTGCATGTGTGCATGAGCATGCTGTCTGTGCATGTGTGAATGTGTGTGCACTGTGCACATGTGTGCGCATGTGTGTGCATGAGTGTATGTGCATGTGTGTGCATGAGCATGCTGTCTGTGCATGAGTGTGAATGCATGCACTGTGCACGTGTGTGTGCATGTGTGCGTGAGTGTATGTGCATGTGTGCATGAGCATGCTGTCTGTGCATGTGTGAATGTGTGTGCACTGTGCACATGTGTGCGCATGTGTGTGCATGAGTGTATGTGCATGTGTGTGCATGAGCATGCTGTCTGTGCATGTGAGTGTGAATGTGCGTGCACTGTGCACGTGTGCATGTGTGCATAAGTGTATGTGCATGTGAGTGTATGTGCATGTGTGTGCATGAGCATGCTGTCTGCACATGAGCGTGAATGTGCGTGCACTGTGCACATGTGTGTGCATGTGTGTGCATGTGTGCCTGTGGCACGCGTGCTTGTGTACATGTGTGTGCTATCTGTGCATGTGCATGTGCATGTGTGTGCATGAGCACGCATGTGAGTGTAGCTGTCTAACCACCAAGAGCAATAACCTCATTAGATTCCAAGGCTGTGTGAGTCACCTTCTGCCACAGGTAATTAAAACTGGGGAAAGGCCCATGGCTTTGAATGGGGTAGATAGAATCTAGCCAGATAAAGGAAATGATTGCATCTCCAGGTGGCTGAAGGGGAGGAAGCTGGACTCATTCCGAGTGTGACTCCAGGTTTTCAAGCGTAAAACACGGTGAGGTGTCAGTCGGGTGCCACTGCTAATGAGGCAGCCTGCGACTGGTCTCAACGTGCGTCTGTGCCTGTAAAAGATGAAAGTGCAGCACCTTGTGAGAAATCACACGTCTTCGCGTCCGTGTGATTTAGCTGCTCAGGGCCCAGCTACCAGGTCTGTGTGTCCGTGGCTGGGCAGAGTGTTCGCAGAATCTCGTGTCAAAGCACCCACCCTCAGGGGCTCCTAGGGGAGGCCAGTTCTGTCCAGCAGACGGGAGAGACGGTGCTGATGAACCAGCAGACGGGAGAGATGGTGCTGATGAACAGAACAACACGGAACTGTTTGCTGAGTGCCAGGCTCTGTGTCCAAAAGCACAGTGGCTGCTCCCATACCACAGAGCTTGCGCAGAGGCTCCAGGACTGTCCCATCCAGAGCCCAGCTCTCGGCCACTCCACGAGGCCCTCAGTGAAGAGGAGGCCATGGCTCTGGCTGCAGGGTGCGTGGGCTCAGGGTGGGTTTCAGTCAATCCTTGATCTCTCATCATCGCAGCTTCTCAGAGGAGTCAGTTCACAGCGAGCAAAACAGCTTCCTGGAGAACCCTCCACGCAGGAGGCAGCCATGGAAAAGGTGCCTACACGTGGCTCTGGTATGAAACCCTAGGCTCTGGGCTGACAACAGCGCAGCAGATACACTGGAGGGGCGGACAGAAGAAAAGCCCACCCGCGTCTGTGCATCTGTGCGGCAGCAACTGAAGAAAACCACCTGTGAGTCTGTGCCCTCCACATGCTGACAGCCTTTCCAGAGTTCAAAAACATTTCTAAAATCTCGTGAGGACCATCAAAGAGGTAACAAGCCAGTGAGCATTCCTGGGCCATGACCCAAGAGAGGACAGAAAGCCAAGAGATGGGCCCAGGGTTTGGAACCGCTTTGCTCTGGGGGCATTTGACAGCGGGCAGGAGGCAGCTAAGCTAAGTCGCCCATGACCTGGAAAGCAGGAACTGGGGTCTGCCTGACAAAGGTGGGTGCCATGGGAGGCGCCTCTGCCTCATGCCAGGACCCAGAAGGGTTGCACTGTAGGACCAGGGTGAGCAGAAAACAAGTTAGCCCTTGCACAGCTTGCAGCCTGGCTTCTAGGCATTCGGGGCGGGAAAAATCAAGTCCAGAAATCATGTTAAGGAAATCAAATACTGATGCCAGCAGGCACCTAGCAGAAGCAATGTTTAAAATCCCATCTGGAAGAAAATAACACTATCCCAGGCCTCAAATTATTTTTATGAATAAGTTTTCAAATAAAATGCCCGGAATACAAAGATAACCAAGCATACAAGGCTACACAATCACATGAGCAAAAGCTGGCCGAAACAACAGAAAACAGACCCCCAAAGACTCCAGATTAGATACAGATGTAAACATCTGGGCCAGCTTGGAGATTCTGGCAGGAAACTAGAAATTGCAAAAAGTGGAAGCTGCATGTTTGAAACACTACGAACAAATTGCCACAAACTTAAAATAACATAATTTATTGTCGTGCAGTTCTGGAGGTTGGAAGATCAAAATGAATCTCCCTGAACTATTCCAACATATTTTCAACTCAAACCCTGGAAGGATAAGGGAGAGAAAATGGGGAGAAAGGAACTTTGAACAGATACTAGCCGGAAATTTTCCAAACCTGGTAAAGTGCATCATTCTGCAGATTTGAGAGATCGAGAGAAATCCAAGCTGGATAGAGCAAAAGAAACACGGAGCTCGACTCATCACGGTGAAACTACAGAAAACGAAAGTCAAAGACAAAGCATTAAAGCAGCCAAAGAAAAATGCAGATTTCCTTCAGAGGAGCCCAGGAAGCCACACGGTGGCCGTGGGAGCCAGGAGCCAATGGAGTGGCATTTCCCAATCTACAGTTCTCCCACCATGCAAACGCCCCTGCAGGCGACCTCCATGCTTTGTACAGCAGCTGGGCTGGTAACACAGAAACTTCAACATCCAGCCACCTGGAGGCACCACTCATTCCCCGGACATTTACAGGGAACTGTTCTGTATAATGGGTTAAACGTCCTCTGCGTGACAGAGCAAGACTGTCTCAAAAAAAAAAAAAAAAAAACCAATACCATCTTGATCCTCTTTGTAATAATTTCTTTGAGACCTCCCCACCAGCAAAAATTCAAATTACTTTTTAATTTGCAAAATGTATAAAGGCCTGGGTGCAGTGGCCCACGCCTGCAATCCAGCACTTTGGGAGGCTGGTGCAGGAGGACTGCTGGAGCCCAAGAGCCTGAGACCAGCCTAGGCAATGTAGCAAGATCCCATCTCTGCAAAAAACACAAAAACTAGCCAGGTGTTGTGGTGTATGCCTGTAGCCCCAGCTACTTGGGAGGCTGAGGAAGGAGGACTGCCTGAACAGTCAGTTGAGGCTGACTGGGAAGTTGAGGCTGCAGTGAGCCACTGCACTCCAGCCTGGACAAGACAGTGAGACCCTGTCTCACACACACACACAAACTTAAGAATGGGCATAACTGGCGTGATGGAGAAGAGGGAGGGCACACCTACTGAAACTCGGAATTGCAGGAAGTTTCTGGAGGGTCAATGGCTAGAACACCAAAGCATGATGGAGGAGCAGGGAGGTCTGGACACCAGGTTTGACCCCAAGGGCCCCAGATCTGCTTTGCAGGGCTACCAGACACCACATTGAACCCTATGGACAAACGTTTCTCCTGAGACTTGTCTAGTCTTGGCATGTGATGGGGCCTCCGCTTCCCTGCTCCCCTCAACAGCTATCCAGCCATCTTAAGGACACCATCAAGAATATGAACAAAGACAGCATTTGCAATGGTTTCTGTGGCAGCAAAGACCTGACTTCCACAGGGAAGACTGATGGGGCCTCTGAGGTGGCTCTAAAGTGGAGGCCACTCAGACGCCTGAATGCCAACCAGAGGGAGTGCGCGTAGGGGCTGAGAAAGGCTGCCAGTCTGTGCTCAGGAGAAGTGCAGGGCTGAGCATCACCTGTACTCTGCAGTCAGTGACTACAGTTCATCAGGGCCCCACCTCAGCACCGGAGACACCAGCAGGCAGGCAGCATGGAAAAGCCCCCACTTGGCCTGCCCAGGCCCACCCTCGCCACTGCTACCACCCCCTGCATCCTCCTATGCAGCACTGGGCTGGGTATTAAAATATGTGTCCAAAGGCCACTAAGAAGCAATTATCCGTGCTGATCCAGGATCATGGATATATTTTAGCCCGGCTTTTTGCTAATCTTTCTTTTCTCATTTTTCCAAAATGATCATAAATTGATTTTTCATTGAAAATTATAAGGCTTTTTTTCAGTTCTTTTGTCTATTTAATGACAGGCCACTGCCACGGTCCAAGTGAGACAGAACACCCTAGAACGAAGGTGGGGTAGTTTGAGAGTCACCAGGACACGGGGCCATGTGTCAAGGCAGGGCCTGGCAGGGAAGGCACGGGGACCGCTTGACCTGATGCACGGGGCAGCTGGGGCTCGCGAATGGAGCTCCAGCCACAATGACCAGACCACCCAGACGGTTTGGGACAGGAAGGGTAGGGAGGGCGTGCACAGACATTTTTGAGAAAATGGGAGGAGACGGTGGAGGGTGGCGAGTGTTGGAAGGCGGATACCAAGGCAGAATCCCAGGGGGCCTACACGGAAGGGGCCGCTGAGGAAGGGCTGTTGAGGAGGAGACCGCACTGTAGAGAGCTGGGAGGGAGGTGGGTCATGAGAGGCGTGGAGATGGAACCCCAATGTCCCCAAACGCTGAAAACCAGCACCAGGCTGGGTGAAATGTGAACGCATCAGTGGAGGTGGTTTAAAGAGGAGCCTAACTGACAGTTCCCCTCCGCCCTTAGCAGAAGCAAAAGCACATGGTCCTGTTGGTAACGCGCCTCAGGCTATGCCTGGCTCAGTCAGGAGAGACTGAGCACACAGAGGTAAGGCCCCACTGTCTGCGGGGCTGGACTCCCTTCCTAGAAGCCACATGGCAGTGGCAGAAGCCCCACCAGCCTGTGTCCCTGAGTGACTGCTCTGTAGGACAGAGCCCCTCTGAAGAGAGCTCACTGGACTGCTTGGTAATGGGTGTGAGAAGCCCTAAAGCCCTAAGATTTGGGGACCATTTGTTTCTGCAGCATAAGCCAGGCTCACTCTGACTAGCAGAAACACGTCCTCATCCTGGATCCCCCAAAACCATATGTAGCCCGCGTAAGTGGCCACAAGCAGCCCCATGTGGTCCACAAATCCCCAGGGCCAGTTCCTGAAGCCCAGCATGGTCCTTTGGCTGACCTGCATGGCTCAGCCCTCAGGGGTTGGTGGAAGGGGCCAGCCGGTGTCTGAGGCGAACCCCTCAGGCTGCACTCTACCAGTGCAGACCTCCAGGCACAATGAGCGACAGCCTCAGCCACCAAGGCTCACCTGGGGTGTGAGCCGGCACCCACGGGCTACCTCCTCTGCCACCTGCAGGTGGACACCGTCCTCCCTGATGTGGGGACTGCAGGGACCCTGGCTCCCCCTGCAGGGACGCTCACCTGCTAGCCAAACCTGTGTAGGCTGGCAAATCAGATGATACAGGTGGCTAATTTATTTATGACAAACAGGCTCAATTTAGGTTAATTACTTCTTAAGGCGTCCACACACAGAGGGCCAGGCCAGGAAGCGCTGTCTGATGGGCCCGCTGCCAGCCGCCCGGGGCCAGTGCCGGCTGGAGGTATCTGACCCATGGCCGGCACCCCAGGAGTGGGACGAGCCCAGCTGGAGGAACATCAGGTGTCACGTGTCCAGGGCTTGTACACTGGCGCCTGGGCAGTTTGTAGTGCACATTGGTGTGCATGCAGAGCCTGTTTGCCCCCAGGTCCTGCAGCCCCTCACCCTCCCCTGGAGCTGTGTCCTTGTGGCACCTCGTAAATGTGGGGCCCCTTGTGAGACCTGGGGCCCCTCTCCACTGTCGCCAGCTGGCCCCCAGGCTCCCGCCACGGCCTCCTCCTTCCTGGACTCTGCCCTTTTCCACACAACAGCACAAGTGAACCTTCTTGTCTGGACCCGGGGCTGCAGGGCCCACCGGAGCCCGGCCACACCTCCCTCACATCCCCCAGCCCCAGGCCCAGCCCCACCAGGCTGGCTCAGGAGCCCCTGCCTCTCCCTAAGTTCCACCCTCATTCCAGAACCAGCTGCCCTGGGCCCTCCCCATCCTGACCTGGCTCCCTCTCCTGAGGCTCCAGCCTTCCCTGAGCCCTCTGAGGCCGAACACCCGCTCAGGGCCAGCCTCTCCAATCTGCTGTGGCTTTGGCTGAGAGTTTTTTTTTCAGAGAAGGGGAGAGTCCAGGGCGTCTTCCGCGAACAGTTACATTGCTTTTCTGTCCATGCTCGTCTCTGCCTTGTTCTGAGGCGGCTCCAGCTGTGTTGAGCTGCCCAGAGCAGGGGAGACATTTTTGGTGCATTCCAAATTCCAGTTGGAGAAGGTGGGTAAGGCGTCCTGGAGCTCCTGGGGACATTGAGGGGAGGAGGGCTGGGCAGGTCCCCTCACTCGGGCATGGGCCAATGAAAGTTCTCAGCTCCCCAAAGCGCCACACACAGGGAAAAGCCCCACGCCAGACAGGAAAGCTCCCAGAGAGCTGTGTGCCACCACCCGAGTCCACGCTGGCCCTGAGGAGCGCCCCAGGGGGACCCAGACCACAGCGGGGCCTTGAAAGCTGAAGGAACATTGGAACCACCCCACAGAGGCAGAACACACTTCAGCCTGAAGCTAACAGGGTTCATTCCCCGCTTTCAAAGATCTCCAGAGAAATTTCAAAAACCTAGAGTCTGGAAACATAACATTCAAAATATTCACAAAAAATAGTTACTCAACATACAGTGAATTTAAAAATTACAATTCCTAAGGAAAAGAGAATCAACAGATGCCAACCCCAAGACAAGGCCGAGACTGGAACCATCAGACGAGGCTGTAAGGCAGTTACGGCAGCCATCCTCTGGAGGTGAAGGTGGGCACACCCGGACAGTGTGAGGAGACGGGCGTCCTCAACAGAGAAACAGGGAGCAGGAAAAAACCTCCATCAAGGCTGTAGAACTAAAAGACCTCCTCCCAGGGCGCCCCCCACAGCCCAGGGTCCAGGCCAGCACCCAGAGGGGTTGGCCCTGTCCACAGCCCCTCCCCAACCCCTACCCTGACCCCAACCAGCCCCACAGTCCACTCCTGGGCAGGGTTTCCAGAATCCACCTGTCCTTGGTGTGTTCGCTACCCCTTGGCAGCCCTGGGATCTTTGTACCTGTCCCCTGTCCTCTCCTTGTGTCTAGGTGGCATCCCCAGGGCCCTCACCTCCAGCACACATATGTGGCCTGCAGAAACCTCGTCAGCTCAGGGTGCCATAGTGGAGGGGACGCCTTGGGTAGGGGAGCTGGGGCTGCCCTGGGGTGCCTTTCTGTGCAGCTGGAGCAGTTGTGTATCCTATACAGACCAGCTCTCCTCTGAAAAATGAGCAACCTCATCTACACAGAGGCTGGACTGGAGGAGCGCAGCAGGCGCAGGAATCCCGGAAGTGGGAGTGAAAGCCTGCGGACACCACCCTCGCTGTGGCCCATGAAGTGAACTGGGCCTGCCGAACCCCAGGAAAGGTAAGCAGCCCCATCACCCAGAAGATGAGGCCCTAGAGCTTCGCTGGCCGCCCCAGCAGCCCTTCCCATTATAGGAACCAGACAGGCGCCCGGGAAAAGCAAGGACGGCACTCAGCCAGACATGCAAACAACTGCGGCCAACCAGTGCCAGCAGACAAAACCCAGAAACAGAGTAAACGAAACGGTAAAGATCACTATCAACCCTCAAGGCTATCTGTGCAGAGAGAGTCTACACAGTGGGCGGGGATGGCAGTCCTGAGGCCCGCTGGCTGGGGTGGCCCTTGGCTGGTGTCTGGGAACTAGGATTTTGGGGGGGCTCCCCCTGCCCCAACTCACTGGACCTGAGCCGTTTGTACCACCTGGTTTAGGCAGAACACCCGTGTCCCCGCTGGGAGTCTAGAATTATGGCGCAGCCCAGGCAGACTGCTCACCTGACACATCCCCGGATACACCACCAGGCAGGGCGGCCCCAACATCGCACGTGCAGCGCCCCAGCTGCTTGCAGGGGGAGTCAGGCGGGTCCTGTGTGACCCCCACCCCAGGAGAGGCCTCCACAGCCTGAGCCTGGTGTCCCTGGACTCAGGCCCAGGCACCTTTCCCTTGGCTGATTTTACTCCGTATCCTCTCCTGTGGGAAGTCACAGCCATGAGTACCATGACCTGCACGGCCTGTGGCCTCCTGGAGTATCACTGCCCTGGGTGGTCTTGGGGACCCCAACTCAGTATCACATTAGAGTTCTTAGTCATTAAAAAGAGGCACTCCTGGGGCCCTGTGCTGATGCACTAGTCCAGAGCACCGCCCAGAAGCGGCCTGGGAAGCAGCCCAGGGAATGAGGCACAGAAACAGCAAATCAGTGACCCAGGAATCTGCCTCTTTATTGACATGCTAAGTAACAGGATGCAGAGGCTGGTCTGATCACAGAGGCGGGTCTCATCATGCCAGACCAGATGGTGACCACAGGGCACCACAGAGGAGGGATGAGAGGGAGCTGTGCTTGGATGCAGCTGCAGGAGGGAAGGATGATCGAACAGCCTGCTGGCTTCCAGTGGCGACAAGCCAAATGCACCACTCACACAATGGCGTCTGTTGAAAAAGCTGCAAAATGTTATTTATAGGTTAGGGAACACATCTCTCTCACACACCCCAACTAAGTAACCTGAGAACTCCAGAGAAACACCAGAGAGAATGACAGACATCAGAAACACAGAAGAAAACGTGCCAGAGCTAACCCAAGCCTGTAGAGAAGCCCCGCCGTGAGGAATCCCAGGGCCGGGTGTCCACTGGGATGATCTGGTGTGCTCCCTGGGGCAGTGGCCACAGGCTGTTTGTGGTCAGGTGACAATACAACAAACGGACACGCACTGCAGGGCAGGAAAACACAGAACTTTATTTCAACAGAGTGATTTATTTCACACAACAGGGTGACACCATGGGATTTTTCATTTAATAAATACAAATGAATAAAAATATTTTATTTTGTCAAGAGACTGCCTCCCCTCCCTCTCATCTCACAGAAGCCGCAGGCAATCATGCGTCCTTTGGGGACCCCACCCGCAGCCCCCATTCCACTTACTTGTACAACGACTCTTCTTTACAGAGAGTGCTCCATCTCACTGGCCTGCGAATACTACCTGGGTACAATACCACTCCTTTCCCCATCTCCTTCCAAATACAAGTTCTTGTCCTGCGTTCCAAATTTTAAATAAGTCCCTTGTGAGAAGGAAAGAATCTGGTGCCCACAGAAGCCCAATGTGCAGCTCCTTCAACCAGGAACAGTCAACCATGACGCTGTGTGTGGTTCAGTCACACAGACCACGATCCATTATGGACGGGAGGGAGAGAAAGATCATGTCAGGTCTACTGTATGCCTCGTAGACCATCCCTTATTCAAAAATAGAAATTCCTATTTAAATGTCACCTGTGTGCAACAGGCCTGATATTTGCTTCTGCATGTGGCAGTTCTGTTATTGCTCACACTGTGGCCTCCTGGCCTGTGCTGCTCAGCTGGCCCTGTTAGAGAACATGGAAGCCACATCAAAATCCTAAGTCGCAAAACATGGGCTCTGTCCCCAACCAGGGCCCACAGGCCCACATGCCCACCTCCACAGCCCAGTCAAATGTGGGGATAAGGCACTCCTCTGTGCTCTGGGCTAAGATATGGTAGAGTCTCTTCTGACTTTTGAGTTGCAAAGAATGATTTTGTGCTAATAAATTCCTAGTGCATCCAAAATGTACAAAACCCTAGAGCTTCCAGTTTTTAGGCTGGAAAAGAAAAATTCCTGCAGATCTAGAAGAAACTCTCACTGAAGCTTTAAGGCCTCACCTGCACCTGCTCTAGTAATGCACTAGTTACTAATACACAAACGTAAATCTTTGTTGAGTATGGTCAGGAAAAAACTATCCGTCCTTGTGATCGGTAATAAATTTTTCTATGTACCCTATTTCTTATTAATTCACTCTTTAAAAAAAACCATTTCCTGGAAGTATTTCTAAAGTGTGATGGTTTGTAATACACAACAAATGAAAAAGGTGTAACTAGATTATAACAAAAGCATCTGCCTGTAAAATATGAAGGAAGAAAGGAAGAGCAGGCTCCTCATGGGCCACAGGGAGCCAGGAGAGACCCCGAAGGGGTGCTGGGCCTTCCCCTGTGCTGCAGCCACAGGGCCCTATCCCTTCAGGAGCGTCCTGGGTATTCCATCGTCCCTTAGAGGTCTGGCAGGCGTGACCCCCTCAACACTCCAGGAAGGGAGGGAATCCACAGGGAGCCATGAACTGCTGGTTTCAGCGGGGAGAGGTAGTGCTGACAGCTCTGATAACTACCTGAAGCCCTTTGTGAGGAATACTGTAAAACTGGAGGAAGCTGTCAATAGTTGACGTCAGTCATCTCAGAAAGAAGCCTGTTTGGGGTGGGAAAGGTTTAAAAACAAAAAAAAAGATGCTGTGGTTCTTGCAAGTCTGCCTTGTTTGGTGCCAGCAGAGAGTATCGGTGTCACTAAGTGCTCCAGAGGAGAATGCCGAGCTGCTTGGCGGTGTGTGTGCACCTGTGGGTGGGGAGGTCTCACAGTCCCAGAGACTTCTGGACGATCTGCTTGGCAATCTTATAGAACTGCTCCCGGTCATCGCGCCACATTTTGGACGCATCCACGTTAGCTCCGCTCTCATCATTGGGCTCTGAAAGAAAAGGGAACACCCTCCATATAAATGGGAATCCGACACATAAGCGTCCTGGCAAGGTCTCCCATTTATTTATTTAAAGCACGGAGGGGGCTTTCAAGACCTGCGTCCCAGAAACAAACAAGAACCCGAGAAGTGCATGGGGTGGGCCCCACCTCCAGAGTGCTGGCCACGCAGGTCTCAAAGAGCCACTCCTGTGTTCTGAGTGTCTTGCTCTGAACACACACCAACCACCTAAGCACAGGTCCACACGGCCTCCCACAGCACCCTCCTGAGTTGTGGCACTTCCGGCACCTGGACAAGCTACATGTGGCCCACCCGCCACTTGTTTCACCTTTCCGAAGACACTCTGCCATGTGACTTCTCTCTCACAGAGCACCCTCTCAGCAGAACAGCCCCTCACAGCTCCTAGCAGGACAATCACAAGCAAACGTGCAGCCTAAGGTAGACGCTGACCCCAGGATACTTGACCCACCCGCTAGCCAGCGGCCCTGGCAGTCACTCCAGAACTGCAGTCAGGAGGCACGGAAGGAACAGCCAGGGCCTGCCAGGAAGGCAGAAAGGACAGAGACCACCACAACTGGATGACAATGTTCCGAAGCAGCCGCTGTGCCGTGTGGGGCGGCGCTGCTCAGAATGCACGTAGGGGCTGCTTCAGAGCAGAGCGGATGACGATAAAACCCAGAGCTGACATGTGAAGACAGCCTGAGCCACTGTCTCCCTCCCAACGTCCAATCCCCTGGCCTGGCTTCCTCCACTCAGCACATGAAGAGAGATCCGCCTCATCCCTCTTAGGATACACACTCACATCACAAGCCCTGACCTCACATCCCTCCAGACCCCACTCCACCGCACCCAAGGGTTCTGCCGAGAACAGCTGAGTGGCCTCACTCTGCTGTGCACCCCTGGCCCTCAGCTGGGTCTGCTCCTTTCTCCCAGACCACCTTCCTTTCCCACACCTTCCCCCACCTGCCCTGGAGGACTCTTCCCTGCCACGCCATCACGCCTTGTCCCGCTCCTTCACCTACTGCCTCATCCAGAAATGACCCATCTTCATTCCCATGACTGACCCCTTTGTGCCACATACCCCAAACTGTTCCCCAAATCCTGCTGCCTCCTGAACCCAGAGCAGCACCTGTGGCAGGCAAAGAACCAGGAGTCCCAGGGCCCATACCTTTAAGGTCTCCCAAACCCACCCCTCCTCTCAGTCCTGGGACCACTCTTCTTTTCTCTCCCAGGCCACTGCAGTACCATGAAGTCTTTGCTGTCTTCCATCGCACCATCAGTAACCGCTGCCAGGAAGGTCCTTCTCAGGCACAGCTCACATAATGTCGCCCCCACTCCCATTCCCAGGGTCTGCCAGGGCTCCTCTCCCTGCAACCTTGGGTCCAGCCAAAATGAGCTGGCAGTGCCCCATCAAGTCGGCCACCTCCGGCCTCTGGGCCTCAGCCCAGGCTGCATCCTTTGCCCCAAACGTCTTGCCCGCCCTCCTACCTCATTAACACCTACATATCCTAAACACACCCCAGACAGCTCCACCAGGAAGTGGCCTGAGAGTCCCTGCATGTATGATCTCGGGGTGCATCCTGCTGGCCTCCAACTGCTGGGGGCTTAGAGAGTTCCCTACAACGTAGAAACAGAGTTGGGGTTTTGTCACACAGAGCTTTACACCCCCAGTCCAGTGTGTGGCATGTAGTAGGTCCTGAATAAATACCTACCGAGGGAACAAGATGTTCAAGGACCAGAGACCAGTTAATTATGGTCGACAATAAAATACACAACACGAGGCTGTGCTAGAAAGTATGCTTACAATTGGAAAAGTGTATGCAGATAAAGTCCATTATAAAGACAGGATTACCCGAGGAAGGAGAACGCCTGCAGCCTGGGCTTCCACAGCAGCTCCTGCCAGAAGGCTGGGCCTTACCTGCCAGCATGCTCACCACCGACAGCAGGATCTTCTCCACGCTCTGCACGGGACTCCACCGCTCCGCACTGCTCTCATAGCCCATGGGGTCATCACCCGGCGCGTGGAGGATGGAAATGCACACTCTCCCATCAGGGTAGACTGCAAGGGTCAGAGGCAGCCAGGTGAGCCCAGGAATGGTGCCCCAGGCGTCCCCGTGCTTGGGCAGGCTTCACAGGTAACGAAAACAAGGATTGTAGACACAGAAACCAAGCTGTTTGCACAGCTGGGGCACAGCCTGGGGCACTGAGCGTCACGCTTCAAGTCTGCAGGAATCCCGGTGGGGCCTTCTCACTCACTGACGGGCTCCAGGCTGACCCAGTCAGTTCTAATCAGCTGTAGTATAGTTCCACTTTCATATAAATTTTTTCAAGCATTATAGCAGAAAGAGCAAATGAAAGGTTATCTGGCAAATATTTTATCAAAATATCTAATAGGATTATTTACAATACTTTTCAGAGCTAGTTTCTTAGATATTTCTAATTCTACCATTAAATTCCTGAATTGGTCTGTGTAAAATACAGGTTCACATGGCTATCATAAAGGTAACTGGAATTATTTACATCTCTAGAAAAAGAAAGGCACGAGGATTTCTCTTGGCAGCTTACTCTAACAGTAAACAAATTATCAGTACTACCTGGAATGGAGGCCACTGTGTCTAAATCAAATCCCTCTCCACCAAACATCATCATTAAAAAGACACACAAGGTCTGATAAAGAGAAATAAATTTTCAATTCACAGCATGTAATCAGTCCGATGAATACATTTAAAAGCATGCTATTTTTCTTTTACATATAACTAGGAGAAATTCTGAGGTGGCTCCGTATATATACTCAGTAATCCATCTGGATAGACTCAACTGTAAAAGTATAAAGCCATTAAAGTTATAATAGAAACAGCAATTTTAAAATACATTTATTTAACTCACCCTAATTCATGAGTTCTGAATTTCATGACAATTTCCAAATGTTAATAGTGATCATTCACCTTCAAACAGGCTTGTCTTCCATAGCTGGTCCTGTGTTTTTCCACTCATCCACTGTTTCAGTGGTGAACGCTCTCTAGCTATCCAGGAACTGAACCACAACCTCTCACTCAAGGAGAGTTGAAGAAACTAGATGCATCCTTGTCCTGGACATCAGGCTGTCCGCCTAAGAACGACATCCACGAAATCTGCAAGTTTCCCACTTCGGTGCTGCCTTCTCCAGGTGGTGGTGCCACAGGGTGACACTGTGCATCCACAGAAGCACCCGAACCACCTGTGTCCCTGCTCCTTCACCAAGTCTCAGCAGCGTCACGTCCTAAACCCACCATGGATCCACCCATACCTCTTTATCGTTAACACCCACATTTGGTTCCCAAGCTGCCGGTGTCTCTACCCTTCACCACTCCGCCCAAAGGCCCGCCTGGCTTCCTCCCATCTAGCCTTTGCATTATATGCTGAGATCACTCTGGTCATGCTACTCCCCTGGGGCCTTGCAATGGAGTTCCACTGCTCCCAGCAGAAAACATCAAAACCTTCAGGACTGACCAAAAGGCCTGAAGTAGTTTGGCCCTGCCTTCCTCTCCCCTTACTTTCTGCACAGGGCCTGTGCATGTGAAGGCCGCTCCTCCCTGAATCACTTAGGTAACTCCTGCTTCCCTCCCTACAGATGGTCCGTCCAACCACCACGTCTGCAGGCTGCTTTCCTGGACCTTCCTGATGTGACTCTGCATTTATTTGTATGATTCTTCCATCAACGTCCATCCCTGTCCTTAGACTGTAAGCTCCTGAAGGTCAGTTATTATTTGCTCAACACTGTATCCCAGCAACTTTCAATATATGTGTTGATATTTTTTTATTAATTTTTATGATATTGGTAGACCTATAGTTCTCAAAGATAACTTTTCAAAATCAAAATAATCCAATTATAGTAAGGCAAAAATTTACAGTTATATATCTGAGCATTAAAAATAATTACCAGAACATTAAAAAAAAAAATCAGACCACCTATAGCACACAGTCACATCAGGTAATCAGTTTATGGCCATATTTGTCTCTAATGCCACATCATAGGTATTGTTCGTAATAATGTATTTATCCTCAATACAATCTTAGTATTTTATTTAATTACCTACAATCCTCTTCATGGTTGTATTTTACAGCTAACCAACCTGAAACTGACCACTTCAATTACTCTTACCTATCAATTATATTTTTTAACTTTTTATTATGGAGAAATCCACGCTCAAGTGACAGCATGTGATGAACCTCTGTTATCTAACTCAGGCTCATGGCCAGTCTCCCTGAAAGAAGGCACGCCTCTGAGCATCTCCTGTGCACACAAGACTGAATTAGAGCTGAGATAAGAGGAGAAGTGCAGAATCATCTCTCAGGGGGCCATCCACTACCTACATGTACCAATACCTGCAGTAAATGAGAAGTCCTCAACGAGGGTTAGGACAGCAAGTCCAATAGCAGAGAGCATTTACACCAGGGAAGCGGGGAGGGGGAGGCAGTCCTGAAAACCCCTATGGCTAGGAGGAGTTCAACTGGGGCTCTGCCTACACAGGTGTAAACAAGGGGAAAGTGTACCAAACGGACTCTGTTTTAACCCCAGGGAGAAGTCAGAGGCTCAGAAAATTCTTTTATGCTATTTGACATGTATAGAATAATTGGTTTCAAATAAACATTTCATTTTTATAAAATAGGATACTTTATTTCCTTTTCTCCTCTATAGCTATTAAGATCATGATTATCAGTGGCAATAATAATCATGTGTAAGAAATATTATTCTAAAGACAATCATTGAAAATATAACATATTTCCTTATTAACTCTCTTATGTATAATCCCCAAGTGTAAAAGGAAGACTTAAAAACTACAGCTGTCTAGGAATTCCAATTCCTACTACTGGACACATTTTCAAATAAGCTACAGTACAATTCACTTAAATGACCTTGTTTTTTCCTCTTTTAAAAATATATATTAATTTTAGGGCAAAAAAAGATTTATAAAAAGGAAAAAATAATTCCAATCTGAAAAAAGAATCACTTTTAACAACTGTGTGCTTAGTTTTCCAGTTATATATACATTTACATGTGAATTTTTCAAAAGAGGAAACTACAACAGTCCTACTGCTTTTCCCAGACAATGTAACACAATTATTATTTTGTATCACTGATTCTTATTTTAGATTATTTAAAAAATCTACATCACATTCTAACATATATGATCTGGTTTGGCTGTGTCCCCACCCAAATCTCATCTTGAATTGTAGCTCCCATAATTCCCACACGTAGTGAGAGGGACCCAGTGGGAGGTACTGAATCATGGGGGCACATCTTTCCCATGCTATTCTCATGACAGTGCGTTAAGTCTCACAAGATCTGATGGTTTTATAAATGGCAGTTCCCCTACACACACACTCTTGCCTGCCACCATGTAAGATGTGCCCTTGCTTCTCCTTTGCCTTCTGCCATGATTGTGAGGCCTCTCCAGCCATGTGGAACTGAGTCCATTAAATCTCTTTCCTTTAGCTATTACCCAGTCTCAGATACGTCTTTATTAGCAGTGTGAGAACAGACTAATACAATATGTAACTTAATTGATTCTCATGTTAAAAACCCAGATTAAGTCAAAA
This sequence comes from Alouatta palliata, assembly GCA_004027835.1. Lineage (NCBI taxonomy): Eukaryota > Metazoa > Chordata > Mammalia > Primates > Atelidae > Alouatta > Alouatta palliata. Next base: position 46,019 of record PVKV010012673.1, on the reverse strand, counting down.
TTTTCACCATTAAAAATAACACTGTGACAAAGATTAGGGTTATTGTAACCCCTTCTGAGTACACACCCATGCATAAAACTTCCTCCCCAGTAAAGTAGGATGGCTGGGTCAAATGGCATCCAGTTTTAGGTGCCTGTTTTCTTGTATCTACATTAAACTGACCTTCAAAACTGTAATCATGTGTTTAACACCACCATGCTTACCTGGTTGAAATTTCAAAACATTAAGAACTGTTTTCTAAAGATCTACATCATAGATATATAGAATATACCACATTTCAGGTGGTTATATAATCTCCATACCTATCCTGGTACCACAAAAACTACTTCCAAAAGCACTTACTGTTGGGATGAAACATCTCACAGGTAAATCTCATCTTTGGGGGACTTAACGGGTAATCAAGTGGGAAACTCAGGATGGCAGGAAAAACACCAAACTCAAAGCAGGTGTCTTCTGGGCCCCTAGAAGACACAAAATATAGACTGAACTTCAAAGTACATTTTTCAGTGTCTACCACAATTGAGAAATGGGTTAAGAACATTTTTGCCACATTAAAAATGCACGATGCTGGGCACAGTGGCTCACACCTGTAATCCCAGCAATCTGGGAGGCCGAGGTGGGCGGATCGCCTGAGGTCAGGAGTTTGAGACCAGCCTGGCCAACATGGTGAAACTCCATCTCTACCAAAAATACAAAAATTAGCTGGGTGTGGTGGCACATGCCTGTAATCCTAGCTACTCGGGAGGCTGAGGCAGGAGAATCGTCTGAACCTGGGAGATAGAGGTTGCAGTGAGCCAAGTCTCACTACTGTACTCTAGCCTGAGTGACAAAGCGAGACTATGTCTCAAAAAAACAAATAAATATAAATATAAATAAAAAATACTAAAAATGCACATGAAAAGATTATCTAAGTAACAATGAATTGGTACTTTTTTTTCTCAATGGAAAGCACTGTCCCATTCTCCTGTTTCAATCTGGTCTAAATCTTAGGTACAAGCACAAAGACTGAATTACAGGCAGTTTTTACACTGATAAAGGTTGAGTCGAGCAGCAGAACCTCTTGACAATAGGGGATCAGAGAAAAGAACGAATGCCAGTGCTCTAGGATCTGGGAATTTTTTCTGTAGATATGGTACAATCACACTGTAGGGTAAGGGTATGAATTACGGCACAGGTGAGAGCAAGATTCCACTGTATTTGAACAGATGAGGGGCTAAGAGCTACTTCAAAGGTGATTGTTAATTTTTCAGTGTGCTTAAGAAGAGATCTTTGTAACTTCAAGAAGCAGATGAAGAGCACACATGTGATCACTGCTGCACGCCTGGTGAAAGGCCAGGCCCCAGGCTACACCTGCAGGCCCCGTGCCACGCCTCATCCCAACGACGCAACATTGGAGCAACTCCGAGTCAGGGGCACAGACACAGGCATGGGAGTCTCCCTGGACCTATACTTCCCTATGCAAATGGAAGAAACAGATGAAACCATTTCAGAAGTCCTGCTTACATTTTAAAACCCAACAAGTATAAATTAACTCTATCTTAACCAACAGTTTGAGGTGTGGTGGCTGCAGGAGAGGAAGAGTAACAGCCACCATACCTGTACCTTTACAACAGGGACGAACTCTTCCTCTCCTACAAATCACATTAATAAAACACACATTTGAGGAGTTCTAAAGATTCTGGACCATGTTTCTTTGATAAAAAAGCAGAACTACTGAGTGACAGTGACAGACACTGAGATAGTGGAAATTACGTTGGGTATGACTCATTATATCAATAAATAAGTCAGTCAGTCCGTTCTATGAGCTGAAGGAACAAGTCCCTTCATAAACAGCTCTGTCCCTCTAACAATAATGGCTAAGGCAGAAAGAACACTGGCACAGGGGCCAAGGCCTGGATAAGCAGAGGACAGTTCACACCAGACCTACTGCCTTCAGAAAGAACCCAGGATATGGCACAGGAAAAAAATAATTAAAAAATACATTTTAAATCATCAATCAAAAAACAGATTTCTTAAAAGTGAAAATTTGTTTTAAAAATCTTAAAATTATCTTGGTTCAGTGAAACCAGTAACAACAGATTTGGAAATATTTATCTCTACAATTAAAGAAAAAAGACAAATATCAAAAAGAAACTGAAGGAAGAGCTTTAGCTTTCATCTGGAGGTGGCACTCAGGGCTGCTGGGGGCAGCACCAGATGCCAGAACGGGTCATGGCACTGGTGAGGTGGGTCTGTGGGCAACAGTCAGAAGAGAACAGCAATGCAGTGATTGCTTCGTGGAGATTCTCAATCTGAAGGACAAATTTTGATTCTGAAAACTGTCTCTGCTACTTTTTGGGAAAAAGATAGTGAATACGGCCAATTTGTTTTGCTGGGGGGGGGGGGGGTTGAGTCTCAGCATGACCAGGACAGGGACTGCCAAGAAGGGAGGCACGAGCATGATGTCTTGCTACTGGTACAGCAGCCGTGCTGGAAAGGGCAGTGCCCGGATGAGCCCCGACCCACACTGGCCTCCTGAGCCTGGTAGCCTGGGGATGCCTCAACCCTGGGTTATTCTGCTCCCCCAGCAATGGCCTGAACAAACACGGCCTGAAGCCCCGCCTTCTCAACACAGGAGGACACACATCACGTATCAGAGTGACGCATGGCCACCCCGAGCCTCCTGTCCAGTACAAGAGCTCAGAGCAAACGACAGCCGCACCCACTGGCTCTCCACACGCCCTCTGATGAAAGGGCACCCAGGATTAGGGTTTTCATTTTACTGTCAAGCAAAGCTGGAAAATTCAAGGATGAAATGACTTAGTCAAGGTCCTAGATCAGTTTAGTATTAGAGTTAAGAGAACACAGTTCAAACTGCGAAATCAGAAGTCAGGCACATAAAGATACTATCTTTAAAAGTAACACTGTTCATATGTCAGGAATGCTTGCCAGCACTCAATATTTCTGGCACCTCTGAGTCTAGAATAAGAAAAAATGTCTGGGTAGTGTTTTTGGAATGAGCCAAATGGTATTTGCTCAATACTTTGATAACAGTTCTTTGTTTCTCATAATAGGGCTTTCTTTAAAAAAATTTCTTTTAATCCACCAGGTCGTTCCTAGCCTCAGAAGCATGACCAAACATTTCCTGAAGTGCACCCACATCTTAAATATCAAAGCTATTTGCAAATGCTCCAGTTTACTACTGGTTTGAAACTGGGGTTTCTTTCTCTTTTCTAGAATGCCTGGCACCCAGACAGCTGGGCAGGTGGGCAGGGGTGTGCAGCAGCATGCCTGACCCTATGGAACATGCCTTCAAGGCAGCTCCCGAGCCAGGAGTGGGAGACACCACAGTGCTGTTTTTGGACAAGGTTTATTGCCTTGCTTCCAGACAACCTCACTTCTCTTTCACTGAAGATGGCCACACCTGGAAATCTTCAAACGAAACAAGAACAACGAGGACACACATATATCCAAGGCAAACGTAAATTTTTCAAGGCCTACATATTATGCTGCCTTATTGATCAAAATGAAGACCTGGACCGTTTTGGAGCATTGTAACGACCCCGCACTCAGCACATGAAGCACACTTTCTACAGCTCGGGTTGGTTTGCTGTCTTGCGGTGAATCAGACACAAAAGCAAACACTGAGAGCAACACCCATGGCTACTCCTGACTGACTAGCCATTCTCCTTCCTCACAGAGGACAACTGCCTCGTCACTGTCCTCCCGCAGAGCTGGGACCATTCCTCAGCAACAGCGCGGGTCACTTACAAAGCCAATGAAAAGTGAAGATCGGCCTCTTCTGTCTTTCCACACTCAACTCAAGGGAGAGACTGTTCTTCTTTGCATTGCCCTTCTGACACCTCTTAGCTTCTAGATCACAGAAGCAGCAGGCAGGTCAGTGCCTTATGGAGCAACCAGGGCAAGGGCGGGTGCTGAGCCTTGCCTGCAAGGCACGTTCCAGGAACTGGTGCGCTCACCACTGCAGCTGCAGGCAGGTGCTGGGGAAGCTGACTGCTTTTGCTGCTGTTCTCTTTAGCAAGTTTGTCACAGCACAGGGACAAAAAGGCTCCAAAGCACAAGTGACAAAGAATTAAAATCACAGTGAATGCAAACTCATCTGTCAGTATTTAAAATCTGAAGTGGATGACTAAGGGACCGATGGGCCTCCTGAAGCTGGAGCCAGCTGAACTGGAGATGGGAAGGGCAGACTGCTTCACGGGCACCCTCCACTCTGGGGGAAGAACCCTACCTCCCTTACACCACAGAATCCACAGAGGGCACCCACCAGGAAGGGCATGAGGGTGCCTGGCATCTGAGCATGGGCGCATCTCCTTCCTTCAGTCCCTGTTCTGCAGTTCAACAAAAGCTTCTTGCCAGTGCTCCCGCCCCACTAATGCCTGGGACAGTGGGACCAAGGTGGGCCACACTCACAACCCCACACTGGGCACTTTAAAAGCCTGAGGACGCCGGCTCTGCCATGCCAAGTCGTGCACGTTGCTGTGCCAGGCAGTGGGGAGTTAAACAGAAACTGATCCCAACATTCTCATAGCAAGAGGAGAGAGTGTCAAGAAGCCATGATTTGGGGACAGCGCCTTCCTGCACTTTCCTCAGGCATTTGGTGTTCTCCACCAGGATATTTGACCCTCACCCCCAACGGCAGGGCCCTGGCTCTGGTTTAAACCCAGAGATAGCCTTGTGTTTGCTTTCTGTGTTGGGGTGTTCTAATCACCCCAGGAGATGCTCAGGTAGAGAACCAGTGCTAAGAACTGCTGGGAAGAAAACGGGGAACATTGCCATTTTAGGAAATCATAGTAGGAGCAAATATAGCTTTTGCTCCATGTAATATTTTCAGGGGTAAACCTGTCCAAAAGGAGCCGACAGCCATACCCTGATTTTTTGCAATATAGATATTTCTTAAAAATTTTAAATCAAATATATTTGAACTATAAAGTGTACTAAGTAAGTTCATCAATTGTAAGAACTTCATAGTAAATTCCAACACAGACAATCACTTTTACATCATAAACTTTGACCTTATTTAACTAGGGAAATATATGAATGTTGGAAAATATTCACAAACAGAAGTATACAAAATAAAAACCAAATACCTCCCTCATTCCCCCTCCCTAAATCACCTCCCTGAGGTAACCACAGTTAAGTTTGGTTACTGTTCCTGGCTTTTCTCTACGTGTGTATCAATTCACACATCCTAATCCACAAAACTGGATTTTTAAAAATTCAAATGTATCATGGCATTGCTGAGAATTTTAAAACACCGAAATAAATGGAGAGACAGTCTATGTTCATGGATAAGAGCACTGAATACGGATAAGATGCCAATACCCCTCAAACTGACCTAAAGATTCAATGTCGTCTCAATCAAAATCCCACCAGGCATTTTGTAGAAACTGAGAAGCTGACCCTAAAATGTATATGGAAATGCAATGGCCCAGTGAACAATGTTGAAAAAGAACAAAGTTGGAGGACTTCATTTCCCCACTTTAAAACTTACTCTGAAGCTACAGTAATCAAGGCAATGTAGTACACTGGCCTAAAGGATAGGCACAGATCAGTGAAACCCAATTCAGAGTCCAAAAACAAATCCTTGCTTTTACAGTCAACTGATTTTTGACAAAGGTGCCAAAATTATCCAACAGGGAAAGAACTGTCTTTTCAACAAATGGTGCTGAGACAACTGGATGACCACAGACAAAAGAATGAAACAGACTCCCACTAATATCAAATATAAAACTAACTCAAAATAGATCAAAGGCCTAAATGGAAAAGAGAGAAAACACAAAACTTCTAAAAGAAAACATAAGAGAAAATCTTTGTAACCTTGGGTTATATATACAACACCAAATGCATGCTCTACGTAAGAAAAAAAGTGCAAAATCGCACTTCATCAAAATTAACAACTTTTTAGTTTCAAAAGACTATTCAGAAAACAGAATGGAAAGTTGCAGACTAGAAGAAAGTATTTGAAAATCATGTCTAATGAAGGACTTGTATCAAAATATATTTTAAAAACTCTAAGTCCCACCAACAAGAAAACAACCTGATATAAAAATATAATAATGGGGAAAAGTTCTGAGGTTCACCAAAGAAGATACATGAATGGCCAGTAAGCCCATTAAGAGAGCTGCAGCATCATTAGTCACCATGGAAATCCAAATCAACTGTCAGGAGACCCCACTTTACACCCGCTAGAACAGCTGTTATCAGACAACAGCAGTGTTGGTGTGGAAGTGGAGAAACCGGAACGCTCACACACTGCTGGTGGGAATGCAAATGGTGAGCTACTCTAGAAGATAGTCTGACAGTTTCTTTAAATGTTGACTGCAAATGTACTCCACATGCCAGCAATTCCACAGCTACTTGTCTAGTCTAGAGAAATGAACCAACAGTGTGACATGACAAGTGTTTACAGCAGCATTGCTCAAGAGCCAAAAAGCTGGAGCCCAGACGTCCACCAACTGGGGAATGGAAAAGCAAGAAGCTACCGCTACACAGTGTAACATGGACGGATCACAGACACGTTCTGCCAAGAAAAAGGAGCCAGGCACAGATGATTAGACAGTGTATGATTCCACGCACAGGAAAAGTCAGAAAAGTCAAATCTATATCCAGAGGTCAGAGTAGGGGTAGCCTGTGGCCAAGGGTTGGAATGCGAATTGACTGCAAATGGGCCTCAGTGTCTTTCTGGAAATGTTCTAAAACTGGCTTGTGATGATGACTACAAAACTCTAGAAATTTACTAAACCCACAGACTTTTATACTTAATGCAGGCAAAACTTAACGGTATGCAGATTATCTCAACAAAGCTGTTTAGGCCGGGTGCCTTGGCTCTTGCCTGTAATCCTAGCACTTTGGGAGGCTGAGGCAGAAGGATTGCCTGAGGCCAGGAGTTCAAGACCAGCCTGGGAAACAGAGCAAGACCTCATCTCTACAAAACATTTTAAAAACTAGCTGGGCGTGGTGGTATGCGCATGTGGTCCCAGCTACTTGAGGGGCTGAGGTGGGAAGATTGTTTGAGCCTGGGAGTTTGAGGATGCAATGAGCTGTGAACAATTCAGCCTGGGTGACAGAGCTAGACCATGTCTCCATGAGAAAGGAAGGGAGAAATAAAGGAAGGGAGAGAGGAGGGGAGAAAGAAAGGGAGGGGGAGGAAGGAGGGGGAGGGGGAGGGACACAGACAGGGAGGGAGGTCGGGCGGGCGGGCAGACAGGTGTGGTCCTATTATTCCAGAATTTGCCTTTTCCATTCATATTGTGTATATCTTTCCAGGATGAAAATTCTACCTGAACAGTTTTAGCGCTACATGGCATTCCTCTATATAGATGCTCCATCAATTATGTGGAACAGTGACATTCCCTTTTATTATTATCACTACAATAAATGTGGCCTTTGATCTATGTTGAGTCAGTTTTATTGTCACAATGAATGTGGCAATTACCTCTTCATATAGGGATCTCTGTTATACTTTTGTTGAAGAAACTGCTATGGTGGGATTACATACAATACAGGTAGGTTATAAACACTTATTTTATTATCTCACGTTTATTTTAGCAAGGTACAATACTGCCAAGATGTGCTCTGTGACAGTCTTCGGTCAACAAGAAATCTGGACATAAAGGGAGGCTGTGTGCCCCTGACACTTGCCCTAAGTGTGAGAAGGGCTCCCGGCAGGAGAAGCGGCAGCCTGGGAACCCTCAAGGGGCTGCTGTGAGCCAGCTGGAGAACCTGGGAGCACCCATCCACCAACTGGACCCAAAATGCAACATTCAGTAAAGGAAGGTCCTTCTTATTTCACCATAGCCTCTGGCCTGGGGAGGTGACAGCAGTGGGGCATGGACCAAACAGGAAGGTCCCCATGCCAGCTGATTTGGGAATGCTGGAGCAGGACACAGCAGACAGCAAGGCCCAATGGACTCCATGCCTCATCTGCCACTGGCACTGAACAGCTACCTAGGGCTGGGTGCACCCTACAGAAGTGCATCAATGAAAGAGGGCACCCACCCTCTCTGCAGGTACAACCCCATCACCCTGGCTTAGTGGCAATGGGGTCACAGGCCACGGACCCTAGAGCTAGGCGAGACCTGTAATCATCTGTCTAGAAGATGCTGATGAACCTCTCTGTTTTGATCCACGTTAACTGAAGGTCAAAGAGGCAAAGTGACTGGGCCAAGAGCAACAGGCCATGCTAACAATCACAGCCACGGAGGCCACATCCCCTGGTGTGCCACAGTCCCAGCCACACTCTATTTGACCACAGGCTCAGACTCCACCATGAGCTCAGCAGGGTCAGCAGAGTTATTTCCCATGTTTAACTAAAGATGCAGCCTGCTGACTCTTATTATTTAGTCCCCTTACTCACTAAGCTATTCTACTCTCTATCCTAACCCCTCAACCCTCATCTTTCAAGGTAAAGATTTCGGTGCATCTTGGATAAGTCTGTATCCTCAGACAAGGGCTATAATATATAAGGCACTTAGTATTTATTGCTAGGATATCTAAGAAGACATTTTCTTCACTGGGTCTTAAGGCAAGCACAACAGCAAAAACCGACAGCCATTAGACTTCGGTGAGGCAAGCCCGGGTTTTAGAAATACTAGGGTAGAGAGGTGGCCCTGGAAACCATCAAACAATAAAGAGAAAAAGAAGAAACCTATCACCAAGAAGTAAAGACTTAGCCAGATGTCTGCCAAAATAGCAGGGTGAGACAAATCGATGGGAGGACAGTTAATTCCCTAATAGGCATTTTAAGTGCACTTGTAAACGGCCTCTTGTTTGTGAAGGGTCTGGAACAGGACCAAAACCCACAAACTCACCAGGATCTTCAAGCAGGGGAATTCCACACTAATGCAAAAAGCCTTGTTCAAACACAAAAGTACTCTACCTAAAAATAGTTATAATTACTTTTTAAGACAGGTTTTCAAAATATTGGTTTAATTTTATACTGTTTATTTAAAATTGGTAATAGTTATCCTAATAGATTTTTAACAATGAACACTTTTTTAAAACCACATGAGTAGGCTCAACTGTTCCTTTAATGAGCTTCTAAATAGGCCTACCGAGGCGCCAACATCCCCCAAAATACTGCAGACCCGACAGGCGTCTTCAACCTCCACACGTAGACAGGCCTCCCGCCTCTCTGTGCCCCTGCAGCAGGCGTGCTGGCCCACTGGCATGAGTGCAGGTGCACCTGCGTCAACACGTGACACAAGCAGGACAGAAATACAAAGAGCTGGTCCGACACAGCCCAACAGTCCACTAACGAGGACAGTGCAGACTGTGGAACCTGCCTGCCGTCCATCTCATAACTGCCCCGGGGCCACATGAGACACAAACACAGATTTCAGAAACCTTCAGACACAGAAAAAACGTGTGCCATAGGCCCAAGCAATTAGGATATTACAAATGATCAGGAAATGGCAGGCCTGCTGTGCCACCTGCAGAGTGATGATTTTTTAAAAACATTCTGTTTATCAGAAAAACTAACTTTCCTATCAATTTAATCTCCACAGACAACACTTAGCTGCCATTTGTTTCTCAGACTAACCTGTAGAGCATTAAGAATTAATGTGATCCAAGCAATCGGCAAATTCCAAAAGCGTAGTGAAATTTAAGGTCACACATCAAGCCAGAGTTCATGCTTGTTCCACAGCCCTCACTTTTTCAGACCCTGCCCACTAGAGCACTTCTCAATGCAACAAAACCCAACCTGAGACCTTTCTGCAAATTAAAACATCTCACTAATGAGAAAACAGAAACTGGGCTGGGCACAGTAGCTCACTCCTGTAATCCCAGCACTTTGGGAGGCCGAGGCAAGCGGATCACCTGAGATCAGGAGTTTGAGACCAGCCTGGCCAACATGGCGAAACCTGTATCTACTAAAAATACAAAATTGAGCAGGGCATGGTGGCAGGTACCTGTAATCCAGCTGCTAGGGAGGCTGAGGCAGGAGAATTGCTTGAACCCAGGGGGTGAGGTTGTAGTGAACCAAGGTCACGCCATTGCAACTCCAGCCTGGGTAACAAGAGCAAAACTCCATCAAAAATAAAAATAAAAGAAAGAAAACAGAGACTGGTTACAAGTTTCAACTTCCTAAATTTTACTTAACCTCACTTTGGTGAAAATACACTAAGAGTAGCCAAAAATTGCACATCTAAGGTAGAAGGAAGAAAAAGTAAAGCGAGTCAGGGCCACAGAACACTCTAAAATCAGAAGTCCATGTATTTCCAAGCAATGTCACCCTAAATGCCATGAAACACAGAACCACACTACTCACTTAGTACTAAGGCACGTCTTGGGTCAGAGAGAATGCAAGGCCAACAAGCCTAGACAAGGCAACAGAAAAAGGAGAAGCAGCACAAGAAGAGATGAACAAAAAAGTCCTGGCCCAAAGACAGGGCAGGCAAGGCTGCGCTAACATGCTGGTATGATCCCCATACCTTTGAGGACCCTTTTCTCATCAAAATTTCAGATCTTTAGGGACTTCTGGAAGCCAAAGCCACCCACACCATTTGAGGTTAACCATGACCATACAACATTCCAAAATTACCACCTTAAAACTCTCTAATATATAATACATACATGATGTGTTTTTAACTAAACCTTTGGCTCTAAGGAAACACTCCTTTCTTTTGGATCAATGCTCAGGTCCTTCTCTGCTCTCAGACCAGCAGCCTAGAGAAGAGCTGGGCATTACTGGAGAACGCAGTCTTTCTTCCAGGTGACTTTGGGGCACAGTCACACTGCTGATATGATTCTTACATCTGACTTCCAGCAAAGCCCTAAAAACTAGTACACATATGATTAACTTACATGATCAATGCCTCCCATTCAAAAAAATTCTCTTCATTCATGGGGCCTGTAGAGTAAGAAAAAATTTCACACCGTTTTAACTTTGAAGGGAACTTTGGCAATCAAAAGTAAATTATAAGGAAGTTAACTTTAGTACCTTACCTGCCACAATTCCTTCCGGAGGATTCAGTGTTAATTCTATAAAATTAATAAGTAAAACCGTTACCAAACAGAATAAATGTTACACTGTCATTTTAACAAAACATGTTTACAAGATATATAAGCCTATAAACCATAGAATACACATATTAACAAGTGAAAATTCTGTTTGCCCAAAGTGACTACCTAGTCCAGTAACAGTTTTGATAAAGACTACACAGTTCTTTATACCAACAAAACACAGACTTTTATTTTTCTTTTTGTTTTCACAAATGCAAAAGCAAACATAAGGGGCAAACTGTCTTTCCAAACAATTCCTGTTGGTTACTTTCTTGTTTAGTTTTGAGACAGGGTCTCACTCTGGTTGCCCAAGCTGGAGTGCAATGGGCAGAGTACTGGAGAAATTAATAAAACAGTAAGCAAACATACAGAAAATCAATGAAACCAAAAGGTGGTTCCTTGAAGAGACAGAAAATTAATAAATCCAAATAAACGTAAGGTATAAGGACTGAAAAAGAAATAAAACTTACTATTCACAGATGCTATGTCCACATACATAGGAAAGCCCAAAAGAATCTGAAGATAATCAGTAAAAGTGAGTTTGGCACAGCTGCTGAATATGAGGTCTATCTATATACACAGAACTGATTTGCATTTTTACGTACAGTCGACCCTTGGTATCCATGGGGAATTAGTTTCAGGACCTTGCACAAGTCCCTGGTATAGAATGATGTAGCATTTGCATATAATCTGCAAACATCTTCCTGGATACTTTAAACCAGCAGTCGACCGCCTTTTTTTTTTTTTTTTTTTTTTCCTGGCCGCCTTTTTTGCACCAGGGACTGGTTTCACGAAAGACAATTTTTCCACGGACCGGGGAGTAGGGGGTGGAGGGATTCAATTCTCATAAAGAGAACACAACCTGGATCCCTCACATATGCAGTTCACAATAGGGTTTGCGCTCTAAGAATCTAACGCCACTGCTGATCTGACAGGAAGCAGAGCTCAGCTGGTAATGCTCCCTCACCCACCTCTCACCTCCTGTTGTGTGGCCCAGTTCCTAACCAGCCATGGACCAGATCCAGGGCCCAGGGGTTGGGGACGCCTGCTTTAAACCATCTCTAGATTACTTATAATACCTAATATGACATAAATACTATATGAACAGTTATTCTATTATATGGCTTAGGGACTAATGACAAAAAAAAAAAAGCCTGTATATGTTCAGTACAGATATAACGTTTTTTCCCAAGTATTTTCAATCCATAGTTGGTTGACCCCACAGATGCAGAACTCATGGATACAGAAGACCGACTGTGTTAGCAAATTAGAAAATACGTCTAAAAAGACACCAATTACAAAGGAAAACACATGAAAATAAGTTTCTGAAAGATGTGCGAGGTCTCTAACAGAACAGAAAACATTATTAACAAAAAGCTTTAAAAAACCTTAATAAGCGGGGATTATATCATGTTAATGGACTAAAGACTCAACTGTAAAATTATCAATCCTCAAAATTGAATCTATAAATTCAATGCAACCTAAGTCAAGATCCTAACAAGTTTTCTTGCTTGAATTTTACAAGATGATTCTAAAGATATATAAACATGCAAACAACCAAGAATAGCCACGACACTATTTTATTTTTATTTTTTTGAGACGGAGTCTCACTCTGTCACCAGGCTGGAGTGCAGTGGTACAATCTCAGCTCACTGCAACCTCTGCCTCCCAGGTTCAAGTGATTCTCCTGCTCAGCCTCCTGAGCAGCTGAGACTAGAGGAGCGCCACCACACCCAGCTAATTTTTATTTTGTTTTGTTTTTAATATAGAGACGGGGTTTCACCATGTTGGTCAGGCTGGTCTTGAACTCCGGACCTCAGGTTATCTGCCCACCTTGGCCTCCAAAGTGCTTGGATTACAGGCGTGAGCCACCGCGCCCAGCCTAATTTTTGTATTTTTAGTAGAGACGTGGTTTCACCACGTTGGCCAGGATGGTCTCTCTCTCTTGATCTCATGATCTATCTGCCTAGACTTCTCAAAGTGCTGGGATTACAAGCATGAGCCACCGCGCCCGGCCTCAAGGCACTATCTTTAAAAAAGAATAAACAAAAAGTTTCATCTATGAGTTACCAACTTTTCCTTACAGAGCTATGGAAATTACGGCAATGCAGCACTGGCTCTAAGTTAAATAGAACAATGGAGCAGAAGAGAGAGCCCAGAAGCAAACTTGTGCCAACACGGACCTTGACTCGAGGGAATACAGATCTATGGCCCAGAGGTAAAGGGCACTCTTTTCCATGAATGATGCTCATCTCTAAGACAAAAAATAACTTTCCCCATCTCGCGCCAATATAAAAATCAAAATAGATAAGGAAAAAAAAAAGGAGACAGCGGAAACAGAGTTGAACAAAGCCACTGCCAGAGTCAACATGGATGGTGCTACGGTCTAAATACTTGTGTGGCCCCCAAAACTCCTAAGTTGAGTCCTAATATATGTGGTATTGGGAGGTGGGGCCTTTGGGAGGAGATTATGTCAGGAGGGCAGAACCCTCATGAGTGGAGTTAGTGCCTTTATAAGAAGAAACAAGAGAGACTTGCCTCTTGGCCATGAAAGGACACAGGAGAAGACAGCCATCTACCTGCAAGCCAGAGACAGCCCTACCAGACTTCTCAGCCTCCAGAACTGGGAGCAATAAATCTTTGTCGTTTAAGCTCCCTGGTCTTTGGTGTTTTTCTTACAGCAGCCTGAACTGACTAAAATAAATGGCAAATAAGCATTTGAGAAAATGCTCACCACTGTGAATCGTAGGGTAATGGAAATTAAAACCCCAGTAAGACAGAGCTCCACAGCTTTAGCATTACCAATATCTTCAGTCACAACAGAATCACCGAAACTAAAGACTTCAACTGCCGGCAAGTTCAGCAAGTAGATCTCTCGTGCATCACTGATGGGAATGCGGAATGGTCTGGTTACTCTTTGGGAAAGAAGTTTGACCATTTCTGCTTAAATTAAACATACACTGACCCTAAGACCCAGCAATTCTACTGGGTCTTACATTGCCACAGACTTGTATGTAAATGTTCATAGTAGCTAAATGCGTAATAGCCCCAAACTGAAAAGTTTGGCTCCATGTCTCCACCCAAATCTCATCTTGAACTGTAATCTCCAGGTGCTGAGGGAGGAACCTGGTGGGAGGTGACTAGATCATGGGGGCGGTTTACCCCATACTGTTCTTGTGATACTGAGTTCTCACGAGATCTGGTGCTTTCGTAAGTGTTTGGAAGGTCCTCCTTCACTCCTCTCTCTCTTGCCACCTTGTGAAGAAGGTGCTTGCTTCCCCTTTGGCTTCTGTCATGACTATAAGTTTCCTGAGGCCTCCTCAGCCAGGTGCAACTGTAAGTCAACTAAATCTCTTTCCTTTATAAATTATCCAGTCTCAGGGAAGTTCTTATAGCAGTGTGAAAACAGACTAATACCGTAAATTGGTACCAAGGGTACTGCTACAAAGATACTGAAAATGTGGAAGCAACTTTTGGGACTGGGTAGCAGGCAGAGGCTGGAACAGTTTGGAGGGCTTAGAAGAAGGAAAATGTGGGAAAGTTTGGAGCTTCCTAGAGACTTGTTGAATGGCTTTGACCAAAATGCTGATAGTGATATGGACAATGAAGCCCAGGCTGAGGTGGTCTCAGATGGACATAAGAAACTTCTGGGGAACTGGAGCAAAGGTCACTCTTGCTTTGTTTTAACAAAGAGAATGGTGGGATTTTGCCCCTGCCCTGAGATCTGTGGAACTTTGAACCTGAGAGATGATCTGAAATTGGAACTTTATGTTTAAAAGGAAAGCACAGAATAAAAGTCTGAAAACTTTGCAACATGACGATGTTGATAAAAAAGAAAAACCCATTTTCTGGAAAGAAATTCAAGACAGCTGTAGAAATTCACATTAGTAACAAAGAATCGCCAAGACAATGGGGAAAATGTCTCCAGAGCGTGTCAGAAATCTTGGCAGCAGCCCCTCCCATCACAGGCAGGGAGGTCTAGGAGGGAGAAATTGTTTCGTGGGCCAGGCCCAGTCCCGCCTTGGGACTTAGTCCCCTGTGTGTCAGCTGTTCCAGCTCCAGCCACGGCTAAAAGGGGCCAAAAGGTACAGCTCAGGCTGTTGCTTTAGAGGGTGCAAACCCCAAGCCATGGCAGCTTCCATGTGCTGTTAGACCTGTGGGTGCACAGAATTCAACAATTGACATTTGGGGACCTCCTCCTAGATTTCAGAGGATGTATGGAAATGCCTGGATGTCCAGGCAGAAGTCTGCTGCAGGGGCAGGGCCCTCATGGAGGACCTCTGCTAGGGCACTGCAGAAGGGAAAGGTGGGGTTGGAGGCCTCACACAGAGTCCCCACAGGAGCACTGCCTAGTGGAGCTGTGAGAAGAGGACGATTGTCTTCCAGACTCCAGAACTGTAGATCCACCAAGAGTCTGCACTGTGCACCTGTAAAAGCTGAAGACACTCAATGCCCGCCATGAAAGTAGCTGAAGGGGGTGGATGTGGGGGAGCTGTACCCTGCAAAGCCACAGGGGCGGAGCTGCCCAAGGCCATGAAAGCCCACTCCTTGCATCAGCATGCCCTGGATGTGAGACATGGAGTCACAAAGGAGATCATTTTGAGCTTCAAGATTTAATGATTCCCCAGCTGGATTTCAAACTTGCATGGGGGCCTGTAATCCTTTGTTTTGGCCGATTTCTTCCATTGGAAATGGGAGCATTTATCCAATGCCTGTACTCCATTGTATCTTGAAAGTAACTAACATGCTTTTGATTTTACAGGCTCCTAGGCAGAAGGGACTTGCCTTCTCTCATATGAGACTTTGGACTCAGACTTTTGAGTTAATGATGAAATGAGTTAAGACTTTGGGGGACTTGCTGGGAAGGCACAATTGGTTTTAAAACGGAACCAATCATGGAATGGAATGGTTTTGGAAAGAACATGAGATTTGGGAGGGGTCAGGGGAGGAATTATACGGTGGCTTTGTGTCCCTACCCAAATCTCACCTCAAATTGTAATCCCCAAGTGCTGAGGGAAGAACCTGGTAGGAAGTGACTGGACCATGGGGGCAGTTTCCCCCATGCTGTTTTCATGATAGCAAGTTCTCACGAGATCTGACAAGCATGTGGCAAGTTGTTCCTTGGCTTGCTCTTCTCTCTCCTACTACCTTAAGAAGAAGGGGTCTTTTAGCACCAAGTGTCACTTAAAAAAAAAAAAAAAAAAAAGACGGGGTCTGTTTCCCCTCTTGCCATGATTATAAGTTTCCTAAGGCCCCCCTAGTTACATGGAACTGTGAATCAATTTAAACTTCTTTCCTTTATAAATTACCCAGTCCCAGGCAGTATATTTATAGCAGTGTAAGAACGGGCTAATACATCCATTAACTGTTTAACGAGCCACACTATATCTGACAATGGAATACTACTCAGCAACGAAAAGGAACAAACTACGAATACACACAGAAACATAAATCACTCTCCAAAGCATCACGCTAAATGAAAGAAGCCTATAAGACTATACACTGTATGCTTCTATTGACATGAAATTCTACAAAAAGCGAAACTACAGTTAGTAGCAAATCCAGTGTCACTAGAAGCCAGGGGGAATGGGAGGGGACTGCAAAGGGAGCTTTTCAGGACAACAGAAATGTCCTGTATTCCTGCATCATAGCTGTAATGATGGCTACACAAGAGCATATGCCTGTCAAAGCTCAAAGGATTCTCTGTTTGAAATTGGCACATTTTATTTTGCGTAAATTTTATCTCAGTAAAGCCGGCCCCCTAAGTTTATGTTTGCTGCTTTAGGAAATAGAAAACAATACACTTCTTAGAGGATAATACTGGAGAATATCTTCATGCTCTTAGCATAAAAACTTAAACAGAACTATCGATAAACAGCCAAAATGCACTCATCATAAAGGAAAAGATAGACACAATTAAGAACATTAAAATTAAAAACCTGTGACATCAAATGATATCTTTAAGAGGATGAAAAGATAAGCCCCAGAGAGGAAGAAATTTGCAAGATTTAATCCATAAAGGCTAATATCCACAACTTCTAAAGAATGCCTTACAAATCAATTTTTAAAACATAAACCAAAAAAAATCAGTAAGAAACTTGGACTTCACACAAAAACATATAAGTGGCCCACAAACATGTGATAAGTCACTCAACTCCAGTAATTGTGGTGATATGTGAACTGCAGCCACAGGGAACTATCACTACACCTACCAGAATAACCCTATCCTCAGCGTTTTTAAGACTGACAGTAGGAAGCGTCAGCAAGGATCTAGAGACAGAAACACATTGCTGGTGGGAGTCTAGCTTGGTAGAGCCACTTTGGAGAAGAGTCTGGAGTTACTGACTCTGACCCAGCAATTCCACATATTCAACAGGAATACGTGCATACATGTGCACCAAAGACATGTCTACAGATCTTCGCAGCAGCATTACTCATAGCAGCCAGAAAACGGAAACAAGATATTTGCCAAGAGAAGAGGTCAATAAATTCTCCTTACAATGGAACAGAAACAAAAATATATGACTCACAGCTACACAAAATATGTTGTGTGAAATAAGCCAGGCCTAAAAAAACATATAATACCTAACTGCATTTAGAGATAATTCCAAACAGGCAAAGCTAAACTTCACTAGTAAGAATTCCTGCTTCTGTAGGAAAACAAAGGGAACCAAGGCAGTAATGCTCCTGTGAGCAAGGACTGCACTGCCTTGTGGGGTGGAGGCACAACGCGAGTCTCTCTGGAGCCAGTGCACTCCCTTCACCTGGAACGTGACGCTCTGATATGAGGGAAAACCAGGATTTCTCATGGAAACATATTTAAGGTTGAGATGTCCAATACACAGACAAGCAGAGGTGACAGGCCAGTGGTTGGAGGAGTGAGGTTAATGCTCAAGGGGAGTTATTTGCATATGGAACATATATAACCACTGGGCACTGGACAGAACCCTCTAGAGCAGTGTTTCCCAGGGAATACTTAGAAAGAGAAGGTGCCATTTTTTGGAGTCCATGATGACTGAAGAATGCTACCGCCATTTGGCAGCAAGGGGCCAGGAATGTTCAACATCATGCTAGGAACAAGGTCTACACAGGAAAAATTATTTCACTAAAAATGTCACCATCACCTGCTGAGAAACCGTGCTCCAGAGAACAGACGTCCTGAAGAGAGCCAAGTGCAGTCACAAGGGTGTGCTAACACCCCGGCAGTGAGAGGAGGCAGTGGCAAGGAGGGGCCAGCAAGGCCGGCTGAAGGCAAGTGCTGGCTCCAAGGGCCCAGCGCATTAAACATTTCAAAGTGGGGAGAAACTGAATGCGAATGGGGTCAAGTACCAAGCCGATTAAGACCTGATGGGCTCCCTTTGTGTCTCTCCATGGGGAGTAGATCAGAGAAATAACCACAGATTTGGTTATTTCTCTGATTTGCCAAGCTTCCTACACCCAGTCATCTAAAATCTAGTCCCATTCTTGTGTCTCAAGTCAAACCACCTAATTACAAGAAAAAAATAACAGATGAAGGCAGATGGACTGTAAACTGTTAAGCAGGTGGGGTGTGGGAGAAACACAATGTCAGTGGGCAACTAAGTGGGGCCTGGCAGCAAAATACACAAGAGTTTTACAAATCACTTTCGTGGGACCATGAAGAAGAGCTCCTATCAAAGAGAGCTGGCTTTAATCTTCATCTGGAGTTCCCCTTTGGCACTCCCCTGTGTGACAACCTCCCTTAGGGAGGGGAAAGTGTGGTCTAAAAACTGCAGCTCCACACCTGTTCCTGGCGATCCAGGCTCTGCACGGAGATCCGCCCGGGTGTGCACTGGACTTCCCACCAGCTTTGTTAGTCAACAGTGGCCTCTACTGGTCAATACGGAATTGCAGTAAATGAGTTCAGAGGATGGAGGGAATGGTTCTGGACACTTTGATTTTTTTCCATTTTGTTTTCTGCTTCCAAAGCATATACGCACATACACAAAATCATACAGTTTCACGTTTACTGACAAGAAACAAGTTCAAAAAAAGAGACGAATCTTAGTATCAGGAACATTTTCAAAGGCCATTCTTTGAGACTTAAAATAGTGAGTTAAAAAATAGCCACTACACAAAGTGAAATATAAATTTAACTTTTGACCCAACAATTCCATTTCTAGGAAACCATCCCACAGATAACATTGTTGAAAATAAAAGATGTACACATACGCTATTCATTTCAGGACTATTTGTAAAAGCAAAAAGAAGTTAGAAAGGATTCGAATGTCTATCAACAGAGGACCAGTCGAATTATGGTATGTATACCAGTAGGGTACTTTGCAGCTATAAATACCTCTACATGCTAGTACAGAACAAACTCCAGGACACATTACATGAAAAAAACAAGGTGGAGAAAAGTGTGTCTAGGATCTTTAATGAGGTAATTAAAATTAATGAGGTCATTAGAGTAGACCTTAATCCAATCTGACTAACATCCTTGTAAGAGATGAGGACACAAACATAGAGGACAAGGCCTCAGAAGAAATCAACCCTGCCCTATCCTTGATCTTGGACTTCCAGCCTCCAAGACTATAAGGGAATACATTTCTGTGATTTAAGCCGCGACCAGCCTGTGGTAGGGTGGCCCTAGTAAACGCAGTGCTGAAACAACTGCACTGATATTTACAAATAATTTACAAATAAACCTTGGCCTTTATTTCACACCATGTGGAAAACTTTGATATGGATCCCAGACCTAAATGTAAGAGCTAAAACTATAAAACATCTAGAAGAAATCACAGGAGAAAATCCTACTGCCACCTGATGTTTGGCAGTTATTTCTTAAATGTAACACAAAAACAAGAAATATTTTAAAAGTCAATAAGTGAATTTCATTGAAACCGTAAAAACCCTCCTCTTTCAAAGGCACTACTGCAAAAATTAAAAGGCATGCCACAAGAGTTGTTCAATGGGTAGAGTTTCATTCATGCAAGATGAAAAAGTTCTAAAGATCTGTGGCACAACAATGAGCATATAGTTAACAAAATTAACAATACTATAATGTACACTTAAAAGTTGTTAAGAGGATAAAACCGTGTTCACTACTATTTAAAAGAAAAGGCAAGCCATAGACTAACAGAAAATATTTACATGACACACATCCAACAGAAGACTTGTATATACATTATATACAAAGAACTCTTATGAAAATCAACACCATTTTAAAAGCAGCAAAGACTAAAGCCACTTCATCAAAAAAGACATATGGATGGCAAATAAACACATGAAATGATGCTCAACATCACGAGTCTCACGGAAAAGCAGATCAAAACCTCAGTAAGGGCTGGGCACGGTGGCTCACGTCTGTAATCCCAGCACTCTGGGAGGCTGAGGCGAACTCCTGAGGTCAGGAATTCGAGACCAGCCTAGCCAACATAGTGAAACCCCAACTCCACTAAAAATACAAAAAACTAGCCGGGCGTGGCGGCGCATGCTTGGAGTCCCAGCTACTCAGGAGGCTGAGGCAGGAAAATCGCTTGAAGCTAGGAGGTGGAGGTTGCAGTGAGCTGAGATCATGCCACTGCACTCCAGCCTGGATGAAAGAGTGAGACTGCGTCTAAAAAAAAAAACAACAAAACAAAACCTCAGTAAGGCTGCTATACAACCAGTGAATGGCTAAAATTTTTAAAACTAAATGGGCGTAGTGGCTCATAGTTGTAATCCCAACATTTTGGGAGGCCAAGGCGGGCAGACCGCTTGAGCCCAGGAGTTCAAGACATGCCTGGGCAACATGGTGAAACCCAACTCTACAAAAAAACACAAAAATTAGCTAAGCAAGGTGGCATATGACTATAGCCCCAGCTTCTTGGGAGGCTAAGGCAGCAGTACTGCTTGAGCCTGGGAGGCAGAGGCTGCAGTGAGCCATGATTACACCACTGCACTCTGGCCTGGGTGACAAAGTGAGAACCTGTCTCAAAAAAAAAAAAAAAGCAAGAACAGAAAACAACTGGCCATGTCAAGTGTTAGCAAGGAGGTAGAGCAACCGGCAACCGGAATGCTTAATACACTGCTAGGGAAATGTAAACTGGTACGACCACTTCGGAAAACAGTTTGACCACTTCTTTAAAAATGAAACACACACTTCCCATTATAATCCTGGCTATTTACACAGAAGAAATGAAAGCACATATCCACAGAAAGAAATGCACACAAATGTTCATAGCAGGTTTATTTCTAGACCTGGAAACAAACCAACTGTCCACCAACAGGTAAATATATAAACAAATTGTATTCTATCCATGCAATGGACTACTACTCTGCAAGAAAAATGAACAAAATACTGACATAGGCAACAACACGGATGAATTTCAATATAATCATGCTAAATGAAAGAAGTCTGACAAAAGACAAGTACATAACAACCTACACAGTAAGTGAAAGCAGATGGGTCACTGCCTGGGAACTGGGCAGAAGAAGGGAGGAAGGGAAAGACGAATTAAAAACGGGGCAGGAGGAAACTTTTGGGGATGACAGACACACTTATCACCTTGACTGTGGGAATACACATATATCACAACTCACCAAACTGTATGCTTCAATATGTCAGTTTACTATATGTCAATAGTACCTCAGAGCTTTTTTTTTTTTTTTTTAATTTTTAAGGTGGCTGGGGGAAAAAAGACAGCATAAAGGCTTAAAAATGAAGCACAAACAGGGATAAAATAATTATAGCATGTATAACCAACACAAGATTAGGGGTATATAAAGTTATGGGAATATATAAAGATTTGTATATAAAATATACAAGTCAGTAAGAAAAAGACAATTCATGTAAAATTTCTAAAAAAAAACATGAACAGACATTTCACACAGGAAAAAAACACGAATAGCCTATCTACATAAAAGGATATTCAACTTCATTCAGAATCACTGATGTACAAATTAAAACCTCAAGATACCACATCATACTCATCAGACTGCTAACAAAACACAACATACCACCACGGTGTTAGTGACCATGACCAGTATTGGGAAAGTTCAGCTGCTGCTAGCAGCAATACATACTAGACAACCACACTGAAAAGCAGTTTGGGATTACCTAGTAAAGCTGATTATGAATGTTCCATGACCCTGTGTTACAATCCAAACGTGTTCACCAAAACACACATTCAAAAACATTCACAGCAGCATTCTTTGTAAAAATAAAAAATTGGAAATAACTCAAATGTCCAACGATGGAATGGGTGAATTCTGACTTACTCACTGTGGGTAACCCCCAACATGGGCACTGAAGAAGGAGAGCTGTGCAAATCCCAGGCACAATTAGTGCCTGAAGAATATCTTAGTTTACAATGTTATTACTCAGCTATTTCCTTTATATAATTCTTTACATATAATCATGTATCAGTTTATAGTCGGAACAATTAATGCCTGAAGTATAACTTACTGCTTACATATATCTAGCTCATATAATCATACTTAGTACTTATATCTAGCATACTTAGTTCCATATAATCTGTGTAGTCATATAAATACTGTAGTCCATATAATCATATATATGTTTTATATCATCATATAGGTATTGTAGATGGAGCTGTACCAACACATTTAGTGCCGACTTATATAATCCTTCTATGTGACCATATAGTAGTTTATAGCAGGAAGAATGCCTAGAGCAGTAACAGCACGGAAGCAGTACATGGGAAAACAGCCAGACCAGGACAAGAACCAAAGACCCAGGTGGTGGCATCCCTGCCTGAAAGGGCATACGCTGTATGGCAGGCTTGGAGCAAGAGTCTCTCCTGAAAAAGGAGTTGTAGTACCTTGCATCCAGTTCCTGTGGAAAGTAGGCCTCAGGCCTGAGATCCCGCAAATAACCAAGGGAGAAGAACCCCTCGGTGTGACCAGGTCACGGTGGCTGTACACCTCGTCAGCCTTTTCTTGCTTCTGTGCTACCTCAAATCACCCACCCATAAAATATCTTAGAGAAGAGCACAAGTCTGTCGGCTCCCACTGCATTGGTTTACAGTATTCTCCTGTAAGAATCCTCTGAAGTCTCCAACCCCCAGAGAAGAAGTGTTGTGCACGGCACATGTTGCACACAGCCCACCTCCTTGCCTCAGTGACCTACTGGGGGTGGACCCCCCTTTCTGTACATGACCCTCTACTACTGCACCCGGTCCACCTCTCTGCCCAGGTGACCTAACGGGGTGGCCCCCTCGCTTGTTACTCACATCATTATGTATGTCCTATCACTAAGCCTATAGTTGACCTCACAACCCTTCCCCCTGCTTTGTACCTAATAAATACAGATGCTTCTGGATGTTCAGGGCCTCACCTGTCTCCGCTCACAGGTGGCGTGGCGCCCTGGATGTTCAGGGCCTCACCTGTCTCCGCTCACAGGTGGCGTGGCCCCGAGCCCAGCTGCTCTTTTCTAGTTCCTCTGTGTCCTGTCTCTTTATTTCTCGGATCCTGCACCACAGCACAGCCATAGGGGACATCCCATGATGCAGTGGGGCTGAGGCCCTATGATTCACAAAATGAAATACTTCTCAGCAGTGAACATGAACTAAGGCCACGGTTATGCACGACATAACGCAATTTCAGTAGAGGATAGGCTGCGTATATGAAGAGCATCCCCTAAGATTACAATGGAGCTGAGAGATCACTAATGATGTATGTTACATTTTGCCTGTGCCAGCACAGTCACATGCTGCACAGGTCTGCAGTCCAGGAGCAACAGGCTCCACCGTACAGCCTGTTGTGTAGTAGGCACTACCATTTGGGTTTGTGTAAATAGGATGTTTACACAATGATGAAATCACCTAACAACATATTTCTCACTACCCTGGCATTAAGCAACATGGCCATAAATGCTTCAACATAAAGGAATTTCAGAAACAAGGCTGAGCAAAAGATTTGATTCACAGAACTCATATTGTATAATTCCATTTCTACTAAGTTCAAAAACAGGTAAAAGTAAACAGTATGTTAAGTAGTACATACAAAGAACGATTTATACTAAATTCAGAAGGGTGGTTAAGTTTTGGTGGTGGTAGGAAGGAGAACAAAGACTTCCAAGTTATTGCCACTGTTCCATGAAGCTGGTGCCAGGGACACAGATATTCATTTTATCATTTAATCTGAACATACACCTTTTCTACACTTTTACATATACAATATTCTTCACAATAAAAAGTTTTAAAACTGGGCAAGACCCTGTCTCTACAAAAATAGCTTTTAAAACTAAAAAGGGGCAATCATGGGGAAACATGACAGTAATAGGAAGGACAGACTGGGTCTGGTGGTTCAGGGAGGACACAAGTCATGAGGTCAGCCAGGTGAGGAAAGTGTCACCACCCCCGGCAGCCCAGGAGAGGAGCATACTGAGCCTGGAAAGTTAGGGGACAACAATGAGGCCAGGAGGGCTGGAGGAGAGGGAGCCAGGGCAGAGCATGCAGAGCCACACAGGTCACCATGAGCACTCTGGTTCTGGTGCAACAAGGGTCCTGAGCAGGGCGGCACGATGGCTCTCTGCTATGCTGAAGGCAGAGGAAAAGGCGTCAAGAGCAGGAGGTAGAGGACCCGGCCAGATTCTAGGCAGGAATCTAGGCCACAGGCGAGAGGCGCTTGGACAAGCAGGGAGCAGTGAGCAGAGATCGGGATGAAGTCTGAAGGAAAGACACAAGATCACACGTGGCTATAAAAGATGAGGTTTTAAGGAATTTAGCCCACCAACTGGAAGAACGAGGCTGCTGTCAGTGCAGAGGGGGAAGGGTGAGTGAACAATGACGGTACAAAATGCAGGAGCTCAGTTTTAGAGCTGTTTCATATACATGTTAAGTTTTGGGTTCCTGTTAGATACTGTACTGGGTTAAATAGTGTCCCTTGAAAATTCAAGTCCACCCAGGTTCTGTGAATGTGATCAAATGGAGATTGGGTCTTTGCAGATGTAATCAAGTTAAAATGAGGTCATATCATTTAGGTGGGCCCTAAACCAATTACTGGTGTTCTTGTAAGAGAGGATTTGGGCACCAATGCACACAGAGGGAAGATGGCCAAGTGAAGATGAAGGTAGAAATTGGAATTACATTACCTCAAGCAAGAGAACTCCAATAAACGCCAGGGATAGCCAACAACCACCATTAGCTGCAAGAGCCAAGTTAAGGGTCCTCCCCTCAAACCCTCAGAGGAAGAATGACCCTACCAACACCTTAATTTTAGATGATTCTGATTTTGGTGGCACTTTGTACGGTAGCCCACTTCTACCTGGGTCTATCTCTGACACTCCCAGGAAAGGCTGGATAATGGGTGAAGACAACATCAAAACAAAACAGCAGTTTACAACAACTGAGTTCCTTCCTGACTCTCCTTTTTTCCTGTTTATGAACCTAGGCAAAACCTTGTCTGCTGCTCAATTCCATAAAATTTCTAAAATTAGGGGGCCTGAGCAGAATCCTAGCCGAGGTCCCACCACCTCTAAATTCTGCAGTTGTATGACTATTCCCAAAACAATAAAGTGTGCCTCAACATCTATCCAAATCTATCTAAACCCCGTTCTGTGTAGACATTGATTCTGTCAAGTCCACCTTTACACTGGGATGTGCTACCTTCAAATACATTAGCGGGACAAACCAGATGTTAAGATACACACAAAAAAATAAACACTAAATGGATAATAAACGTATCACATCATTAAGATACAGGGGGAAAAAAGTCCCCTCAATAACATGCTGTACTCATCTTCTGTCACTGCTGTAAAAAATTACCACAAACTTAGTGACTCAAAACAATACCCACTGATGATCTCAGAGTTTCCAAGTGTCAGAAATCTGGACACAGCATGGGCCAGCTAGTTCTCTGCTTACAGTCTCATCAGGGCTGCCACTCCAAGTTCATTGAGGTTGCTGACAGAATTCAGTTCCACGGGGCTGTTGGCGTGGGGTCATTCTCAGCTTCTTGAGGCTGCCTGCCTTCCTTAGCTCATGGCTCCTTCGTCCATCGTCACAGACAGCCACAGAAGAGAGAGATCTTGTCACATGTTGAATCTCTCTGACTGCCCGCCGTCCTGCCTTCACTGCCTGCTTTTGAGCCTTATGTGATTACTGCATCCTCCAGGGTAATCCAGAATAATCTCCCTCTCTTTAAGTCAGCTGACAGTAACCTTAATTATATATCCAAAGTCCTTCCACCATAGTATTAGAAAGTGTCTAAATAACTAGGGCATGGGGATCCTGGGGAGATAGCTTTAGAGTTCTACCTTCCACACATTATCCAAAATTTCATGTTAACATGTAAAAACACACAATACACTTCTGTGACACACCTTTGAAAATCAACCATTATTTAGGTTTTATTACTGCAAACTAATTGACAATATAATTGAAATAATAAATGAGACTTTTGTAAGGGCAGTAAAAGCTAATGCAAATATACTTAGAAAACACAAGTTCAACAATGCAAAGACTGGCCTGAAGCAGTGGCCTGAACTTAATTTCCTATGCAGGGGTTTAATGATTTTCTTCTCAATAAAAACGAGAAAATACCTGCTCACAGTCTAGCCTAACCCTAGAAATAGGGCTAAAATAAAACTAAAACAGACAGAAACACAAACCAGGATGCCAAGAAATGGTAGGTGTTCACACATCTAACCCACCAGCCAGGTTTACCATGAGGACACAGAAGTAATAGTCCCCTGTTCTAGTGTGAACACTGTCAGAATCAAAATGGAGTCACTTTTGTCAAATTCTGACAACATGGAGGGAGGTCAAGATGAAGACAGAAAAAACAGCCAAGTATAGTGGCATGTGCCTATAGTCCCAGCTACTCAGGAGGATAGCCTGAGCTCAGGATGTAAATGAGCTGTGATTGTGTACTGCACTCCAGCCTGGGTGACAGACCGAGACCCTGTTTAAAAAAATTATTTGCCAAAAATATGCTTAATTTTTATTGCTGAAAAATGCTAACAATCATTTGAGCATTCAGCAGGTCATAATCTTTTTGCTGGTGCAGTCTTGCCTGGATATTGATGGCTGCTGACTGATCAGGGTGGTAGTTGATGAAGGCGGGGCAGGGAGGGGGTGGTGGCTGTGGCAGCTTCTGAAAATAAGACAAAAATTAAGTTTGCCACAGGGACTGACTCTTCCTATCACAAAAGATTGCTCTGTAGTCTGTGATGTTCTTTGACAGCATTTTACCCACAGAGGAACTTCACTTAAAATGGAGTCAATACCCTCAAACCCTGCCACTGCTTTATCAACTAAGTTTATGGAGTAGTCTCAATCCCTTGTTGTCATTTCAAAACAATGTTCACAGCATTGTGACTAGGAGTAGATTCCATCTCAGGAACTACTTATTTGCTCATCTATAAGAAGCAACTCCCCATCTGTTTAAGTTTGATCATGAGATTGTATCAACTGAGTGACATCTTCAGGCTCCACTTCTAATTCCAGTTCTCTTGCTATTTCCACATCTGCAGTTGCTTCCTCCCCTTAAAGTCATCCATGAGGATTGAAATCAACTTTCTCAAACTCCTGCTGTTAATACGATGACCTCCTCCCATGCATCACAGATGTTCTTAATGCCATCTAGAATGATAAATCCTTTCCAGAAGGCTTTCAATTTTCTTTGTCCAGATCCATCAGAGTAATTACTTTTCATGGCGGCTAAGGCCTTATGAAATGTATTTCTTAAATAAAAGTCAAATTTGCTCCTTGATCCATGGGCTGCAGAATAGATGTTGTTAGCAGGCATAAAAACATCTCCTTATACATCTCCATCAGAGCTCTTGGGTAACCAGGTGCACTGTCAGCAATAATACTTTGAAACGAATCTTTTTTTCTGAGCAGTAGGTCTCATCAGTGGGCTTATATTCAGTAAACCATGCTGTAGACAGATGTGCTGTCATCCATGCTGTAGACAGATGTGCTGTCATCCAGGCTGTTTGCCCATTTCTAGAGCTCAGAGTATTTAACATAATTTTTAAGGGCCCTGAGATTTTCCGAATGATAAATGAGCACTGGCTTCAACTCAAAATCAAGTTAAAGTGACCGGCATTAGCCCCTAACAAGAGAGTCAGCCTGTCCTTTGAAGCCAGTCATTGATTTCTCTCTAGCTGTTTCAGTTGTAAATGGCATCTCCTCCCAATACTGTAAAGGCAATTCTATGTACCTTGTAAATCTATTGCTTAATTTAGGAGCCACTTTCATCTTGATCTTAGCTAGATCTTCTGGAGAACTTGCTGCTTCACCGTGTGCTTTTATGTTATGGAGACAGGTTCTTTACTTAAATCTCATGAACTAACCTCTGCTAACTTCCAATTTTTCTTCTGCAGCTTCCTCATTGCTCTCAGCCTTCATAAAACTGAAGAGTTAGGGCCTTGCTCTGGATTAGGCTTTGGCTTAGGGAATGTCATAGATGCTTTGATCTTCTAATCAAGTCACTAAAACTTTCTCCATATCAGCAGTAAGCCTTTTTCACTTTATCACTGATTGTGTTCAACAGAGCAGCACTTTTACTTTCCTTCAAGAACTTTTCCTTGGCATTCACAACTTAGCTAACTGGTGCAAGAGACCTAGCTTTCAGCCTATCTTGGCTTTCAACATTCCTTCCTCACTAAACTTAATATTTTCTAGCTTTTGATTTGAAATGGGTGGAGTGCGACTCTTCACTTGAACACTTAAGAGTCCACTGTATGGTTATTATTGGCCTAATTTCAATATTGTTGTGTCTCAGGGAAGAGAGAGGCCGGAACAGAGGAAGAGAGAAGGGGAAACAGCCAGTGAAGCTCACACAACATTTATTAGAACTGCCATCTTTTAGAGGCATAGTTTGTGATGCCTCAAAATAATTACAATAGTAACATCAAAGATTACTGATCACAGATCACCGTTAACGGATTAAAACATGACACAGAGACATGAAGTGGGCACATGCTGTTAAAAAAAATGGTGCCAACAGACTTGCTCCCATGCAGGGTTGCTTGTAAAAAACTTGTAAACTTGTAAAAAACAAGCTCTGCAAAGTGAAAGCGAAGCGCAGGAAAGTGAGGTGTGCCTCTATGTTCTGCTTTATGAGACACTAGGTGGCGAGCGTTATTTGAACGTTTACAGCAGGCCCTGTGTATCTGCAGTTACATATTCACGGATTCAACCACTGGATGTACACAGGAACACAAAATATTTGGAAAAAATAATTTTTAAAAAAATTTAAAAATACAAGTTAAAAAATCAGTATAACTATTTGCACAGCACTTACACTGCACTAGGTACTATAAGTAACCCTGAGATGGTTTAGAAGTTATGAGAAACTATGCATACATTAAATGCAAATACCACACCATTTTATAGTAAGGACTTGAGCATCTGAAGATTCTGGTATCTGCAGGGGGTCCCGGAACCAATCCCCTCCAGATACCAAGGGAAGAATGACCGTAAGTGAATGAGCCTGTATCTGCAATGTTTTGCTCTGCTCAAGCCAAACATCAAGTCTCACTGTGCAGTGTCACCAACACAGTTTTAAGAACTCAAGCTACATGCATAGTTACCACTTTTTAAAAATTAAATTCATTCTTTCAGCTTATTTTTAACTTTCTTCCAAAACTACTGTCACTCTACAATAGCAGCAGCTCACTTATTAAGAGTATGCACCTCACCTGCACTATCAACTTGAACCTTTTGAAGACAAGGAAACTGCAGAGACTGAGAGAGGAACAAGGTCAAAGAGCTAACAAGCAGAGAGGCTGGGTCTGAACTCAGGTCCGCCTCTCCAGGACCCTGCTCTTAGCCAGCCACTATCTGGTCTCCACCTGCGAATCATGTTCCTGGCGCTTTCAAACATAATGGCATCCCAAGACTTGTCGCAGCAATTCTTCCAAGCGGGCAGTCGGTGTAAGACGATGGAATGCCGAGTGCTCCTAGATTCTCATTCTCCCTTGGCTTTCCTCAGACATTAGAAATATACTTACCGGCCAGGAAAGCACTAGTGGGGCTTTCTCAGCACCACCTAGGAGGAGTGACAGGTGGCACTGTTCAAAAGCCCTGTTCCTACATTAAAGAGAAAGCCAAAATCTGACCTTTCCCCTAAAGCTCCACCAACGAGCCTTTCCCCTTTTAACCCACACTCTTTCCCCCCTAATTCCTCAGCAGCAATTCAGGCCTTCTTCCCCAAGCTCTCACTGCACGTTCTCAACGCTACCAAGAAAAGAAAAAACACAAAAAAGAAAAAAGCCCGCAGAGACTCAACGGAGTGCGCTCTCAACTAACACGGCGCGGGCGCTGCCTGCACTGACGCTGGGAACGCTTCAGTTCTCAACTCCACGCGTGAGGGCGGGCAGCCGGCACAGAGCGCGACGCTCCGCGGGACCCGCGGAGGAGACCTCGGGCCCGGCTCCCCTGCCAGGCTCCCTACCCCAGCCCCGCCGGACGACGCGGGCCCGGGAGCAGGAACGCGGGACGCTGCTGCCAGCCCGGTCCCCGAACTCACGTTTGTACTCGGCCATTAGCCTCTTGAGCGCCGTCCCCGCCATGGCACCGCAACAGCTGCGCAGAGACACCTCGCCTCAGCCGGAAGCGGCCCTCCTGCCCCGACGCCGGGGGCTGCTTCCGGGTCGCCGTCGCGGGACCAGGATGTCTTCCGGGGCGTGGCGCCTAGCGCGCGTGCGCGATCCCCGAGGCGCGCTGTCCGGGCGGCGGGATGCCAACCCGCGGCCGCGAGACAAGGCTTTCTTGGCTCCTGCCCCGGTATTAATCGCTCTGCGGGGTTGGTTCCGGTCCCGGCACTTCCAAAGGCCTCAGGGCCCTGGTCTTGTAGAGACTTCCTGAACGGCGGCGCCCGGTCTAGTGTGTGTGTGCTGCCTGTTCTGTGCCAGCCGCGCGCGGCCGAAGGGCGGAAGAACGGGTGCTGAGTCGGGGGAGGGCGCGGGAGGGATGCGGGGACGGGACGGGGAGTGGGGAAGATGGTCGCGGGGCGGTCCGGAGCTGGGGCTGGGGACAAGACGCCTGAGGCGCGGGTCCGCGCTGAATTCTCCAACCGCCCGGGGTCGGCGGGGGTTCAGAGTTGAAAAGGTGGGAAGGTTGGAAGTCTTGGCGCTTTTCCTCCGCGTCTGTGCGGCTCCGCTGGAGTTCGGGTCCCTTCTACTCCCACGGAGCGAGCTGTGGCGAGAGCCCCGTTCGGGACCGCCTGCTCTGCTGAGCAGCCTCGACCCCCAGGCACCCCCGGGAGGGCAGGCGCGACTCAGGTCCTGCCCGAGCCCCTGGGGTGCCGAGAAGACTCCCCAGCGCCCCGAGCGGGCTCCCGGCCTCTCCACAGTTGAGGATCCTGTAAGGAGCGAGCCCTTTTCCCGTGATAGCTGTAGTGAGTGCGTGTGCTTTCCCGATTGACCTGCTGTGATTTGAACGCACATCGTTATTGACTTCAGAGAAAGCGCAGTGAGTGCTTCGTGGCTGTCCAGTCAGGGATGTGTATACACACAAACCTTTGCAAAAGTTTGCATTTCTTACCTGGTTGGTTGTTGCAATAACCTGTTCGTATGTTGTCTCCTCCTTTTCCCCTCTTTTCCAGCATTGCAGATGATCCTTATAAAGGAAATCTGATCACATTCACACCCTGCTCCGCCCATTTCACTCCGCGAAGCTGAAGTCCAGTGCTGTGCTCTGCCTCTGCCCACCCCCGCCGCCCTCCCAGACGCTCCTTCCCGCCTTCTCACTCCACTCCAGCCACCCTGGTCTGGTTCAGAGTCCCGGGCTCTTCCCTCCCCGGAAGCACTTTATTCTGGCGGCTCTAGTCCCCGACTCTCCCACCCTGCCTCTTTCAGTATTAGCTCAAATGGTGCCTCTTGAGTGTGGCCTAGGCCATCACCACCTGGCCTTCACTCCATACCTTTTTCTCGAAACCTACCCAATGCACCATACTATAGAACTTATTAGCATACAATATATGTATCACCCTTATCTGTCACCTCTAACCATGTTCCATGAGAGCCAAGGGTCTCTGCCTACTTCTGTCTTGTTCCTGGTGCAGCGTCTGTACCGGGACACCATATACTCTTAACAGATTTGTCAAATCAAATGAAATTTAACAGTGCAAACAAACTTCACAAGTATGCATGTTGTAGGAAAATTCCCTAAAATTCAAAATTTTAAATGACCACAGTGCTTTATAAAAATGACCTGGTCCTTTGAGACTGTTTCAGAGAGTAACTAATTTGTGCGGATACAATGTGCAAAAAGTCACAATGGAGGTGTTTCCTCCCCCATTCTAGAGCTGCTCTCTCTGCAGTCAGACAGCACCCCGCCCCCTAAAGCACTCTGTCCAGTGCTACTGAAGGAAAGCAGCTCTTTTCCAGTTAGGGGAAATGTGGGCAATAAAGCATGACTGTCAATGCCGTGATGCTCACTGTAGCGTCATATGCTTGATGTTTTCATAATTCTATCAGTCTTCTCCAGACATGATCTTATTGTAGAACACAGTATGTTCTCCAATTATTATTTTTTAGAAATGTGGCTTACAGCTTCTATCAGGATTAGCTTCAGCTTCAAGTGACAAAAGTCCAAAATAGGAGTTGCTGAAACAAGATGGCCGTTTCTCCCCTCAACAGGGCTGGTACAACAGCCGTATCTTCAGAGAAGCAGGCTCTCTGCAACACTCCTCATGGTCATCGTTCAGTTCTTTTTGTGAAATTCATGTTGAGCTGGGCATCTTGTATTTTAACTGGCTAACTTGTTTCAGCTATCAACTTGGATCAGTCGGTGCTGGAGTCCCAGGGGTTCTGAGCAGTGTGTACTATTGCATGGCAGCACACCCTGGGGAGGCCAGCTGGACAGAGTAAAATTAATGCCTTACATCTTTAGCAACTAAAGTTCTGAAACAGCAAAAGGACCTCACAGCTTAACCCCTTATAGGGCGGGGCTTTCCCGTTTACACCACGAGTTTCCAGCTGGGCACTCCTGCAGCATGGCTAACGTGACAAGTTTCCTGGGAGTGGGCGTTCTTGGGATGTGAACCTTTGGGTGTAAAAACTGGAGAGGTTCCAGTTGGGACCCCAGGCATAGATAACCAGGATAAATAGGGCCTCTCCCCTCCAGGAGCATCAGTGTAACCCAAGGATTCTGGGAGTCAAGTTCACATAATTAATGTTCTTGAAAATAGTAATCCCAACAGATCTATTACTGCAAATGCACAATTTGCATAAATCTCAGAAAAAAGACAATCTCAAGAACATACTTTTGCTGGGTGCAGTGGCTCACACCTGTAATCTGAACTACTTGGGAGGTTGAGGCAGGAGGATCACTTGAGGCCAGGAGTCTGACATCAGTCAGCCTGGGCAACTGATTTATGGTTTAGATTTGGATCCCTGCCCAAATCTTACAGTTGAATTGTAATCCCCAGTGTTGGAGGAGGGGCCTGGTAGGAGGTGATTGGATCATGGGGGCAGATTTTCCCCTTGATGTCGTGAGTTCTCATGGGATCTGCTTGTTTAAAAGTGTGTAGCGTCTCCCCCTGCTCTCTCTTCCTCCTGCTCCAGCCAGGTACGACGTGCCTCCTTCCTCTGTCTTCCGTCATCACCATAAGTTTCCTGAGGCCTCCCTAGCCATGTTTCCTGTATGGCCTACAGAACTATACATCAAACCTCTTTATCAATTACCCAGTCTCAGGTAGTTCTTTATAGCAATGTGAGGATGCACTAATACAGCAATATAGTGAGACCCCCATCTCTAAAAATCCTTTTTAAAAAGGACATCCTGCTGGTTCCTCTGTTGTGAGGCTGTGGGTGGAAGTTCAAGCCGCGCTGCCCTAAAGCTTCCACATATGCTCCTGGCCATTATTCTCATCTAACCTATGGGGCCTGGAACACATCACTTTCCTCATGGATTCTGGCATCCCCTTTGCCCGAGGCTACCTAGGGTATCTGGCAGATGTCCCCATCTGTGTATTGTGCCTTAATTCGTGCACTCTTCCTAGTGCACGTGAATCACGTGGTCCATCTCCACAGCTGCCCTTCAACTTCACCTTGGGTTCACTCAACTGATGGGCTAAAACAGGTCATTTTCAACCCAGGTTTTGTTACACCAGTAGATATTGAAAAATTGTTAACGCCAAATCAATGTCCATTCAGTTTCAAAGTAGATAGGTAAGTTGTCCATGGCAGAAGGAAAGCAGACTTACATTTAAATGCCAGAAAACAAGAGATGTCCTAGACTAACACCTGAACTCATCTGCCTCTAAAATCTACCCTTTCTTTACATCTGAAACCCAGGAGAGGAAGGGTAACACGTCACGGTGATGCTAGCTCAGGCAGCTGTCAGCCAGGAGGTCTCTGAGGAGAGGATGCATTCCTCAGCAGGAAAAACTGAACTAGCATTGGTGGTGTGCCAGGGGAGGGGACATGAGCTGCCGGGTGAATACTAACCGTCCAGCAGCTAGCTTTTCAATCAGTTTTTCAGTGCAGTGGCCGTGTGGAATGATCAAACACTGAATTGTACCAGTACGACCCAACCTTCAAATGCAGTGTTTAGTAGAAGCCAAGAGACAGAATATCAAACTATATTTACTGTTTACAGTAGGAAAGGACAACAAATAATGTACAAATTGGTGAATAAACACAACAGAGCGAACAAACATCCCACCCAAACCCATACAGCAAACAGGAAATGAGAACATTTTTAGCAAGATTTCAAGCAAGCAAGAGATGATGGGTTGTTCAGGTGACTATAAAAAGGCAGAGAATGGCCACCAAGCAGCAATGGATCCTCAGGGAAGGACGAGAGGCAGAACTATGAAAATGTTTAATTGGTATAGATCCCAAACTATTTCACAGAACTGAATCACCAGACTAATGCACAAATTCAATACATATTTGGAAAGCAGCACAGCACAAACCCACGAGAAGAACATGAAGTCATCATTCTGTGGGTTCATTTGTAACCACACTTGGAAGTAGCTCTTTTACACAACAACGTAACTGCAAATTCAGCAATACTTAATCTTACTTTTTTATGTATAGACCATAATTTTTCATCAGAAGCAAATACTAGAAGAAATCTGAGGCCACAACACCAATAACAAATGAGAAATGTGGGAATTTCTTCAATATTAAGAAGAAGAAAGCCAATTTTGGTTGTGCCAATCCTTGCCTGTGTGCCAATGCCAGGTACTGAGCAGGGAGTGGGGTGGGAGGGTGGCAGGGGGTTGTGTCCTGGGCCTCAGACCCCAAGGTCACATGCTCAAGGGCCAGAAAGCCCGTGGGGCCAAATTACCAAAGGACTCAGTTATTTTTTAACCTTTGAAAAAACATTCCAGTATTCTCCCTTCAGCTTTACTACATACTGACAAAGCTTCAATTTGCAATATTTAGTATTTTAATCACCTGTGCCTATAACCGCAAATGAAGTCTGTCCTCCCTACCCACTCTGCCCCCAACACCTGTCCAACAGCTGCACCCCCACTGCGGGAAACACCAATTCTCTATGTGACTGGAGTGAGCAGAGAGGCAACCAACTCAGGAGTTGGATCCCAGGCCAGACTAAAAGCGAACATCCAGGCCACAATCTTGGGGTTAAAAAAATGTTGCAGGAGGGGGAAAACAAAAACAAACCCAAAACACCTTGCAACTCATTTTACCTGAACAAAGATAACAATTCTGATTGGCCCAATTTAAGGTACAGATTCATCCCTGCAGACAGAGTTTTGAGTTGCACTCTGAAGTACATCAAAGAGAGGAAAATCATTGTGGTGAACGTCCTCGAATTTCCACAGACGACTTTGTGGTCAGCATGGTCACCATTCAACAGCAATGCAAGGACGGATGGCCCGGGCTAGGGACGGCCCTCTAGAAACCATGCCCCGCCAGGCTGCTCTCCGGCGCACCTCCTGTCTGCTGCTGGAACACGTCGATGGTGTCCTCGTCCTCCATCTCCAGCTGTCACGGTTGGCACAACAGGCACAACAAGAGAGAGGGAAGGGAGCCTGTTAGTTTTCCTCAGAGGATGAGAAGATCCTCACTGGTACGAGTGTTACCTGACACTAGTGACGTCACCTGATCACCCCTTGGCTTTTGCAGTCCACACTGCAGCTCAGCACACATGTAAGAGACATCACTGCATGCTCACCACAGGCCTACAGTTCACCAGGCTTCCCCTAACAAGACTCACAAAAGCATATTCAAAGCTAAAATGTTAGCTGATAGAAAAGCTGTCTAGGCCGGGCACAATGGCTCACACCTGTAATCCCAGCAGTTTGGGAGTCCGAGGCAGGCGGATCACAAGGTCAGGAGTTCGAGACCAGCCTGACTAATATGGTGAAACCGCATCTCTACTAAAAATACAAAAAAAAAAAAAAAATTAGCCAGGCGTGGTGGTGCGTGCCTGTAATCCCAGCTACTGCAGAGGCTGAGGCAAGAGAATCACTTGAACCCAGGAGGCAGAGGTTGCAGTGAGCTGAGATCGCACCACTGCACTTCAGCCTGCGTGACAGAGTGAGACTCCATCTCAAAAAAAAAAAAAAGGCTGGTCCGAGTGCAGTGGTGTTTACAACTAATTGATCACAACCAGTTACAGATTTCTTTGTTCCTTCTCCACTCCCACTGCTTCACTTGACTAGCCTTAAAAAAATAAATAAAATAAATAAATAAATAAAAATAAAAAAATTTAAATAAAAAAAAAAAAAGCAAAACTGAGTCTAAAAAGATCAACTGAAATGTCTAAAATTCTTACTGAAAATTACACAAAATTGGATTCTAGTTAAGAACATCTGAGGCCGGGCGTGGTGGCTCACGCCTGTAATCCAAGCACTTTGGAGGCCAAAGCAGGCGGATCACCTGAGGTTGGGAGTTCAAGACCAGCCTGACCAACATGGTGAAACCCCGTCTTAAAAAAAAAAAAAAAAGAACATCTGATGAGCAGGACTGAGTCCTAGGACTGCAGGAGCCATGTGCTCTATACCAAGTGCAGGGACCACGCCATGAAACCCAAGTCCCCAGCTCACAGAAGTGCCCATTACGTGGGGGTCCACTGCCGCTTCTCCCTGCCCCTCCCCCTTCAAAGCCCAGGCAAGGTGGTGAAACATGCCGGCTCACTTCCCTCCTCCTGACACAGTGGGTGCAAAACACCCACCCTGATCTTCCATTCTCTGAGCAAGAGGAAGCTTCTGCCAGTTGCTACAGAGACACAGCAGGACTGGAAGCAGTCATGCTCCCAGATGGAAAGGAGTCCCATCAGGGCTGTCCGCCACCCTCGCCCTGCCGCAGACATGGCGGGCTGGAGGGACAGCCCTCAGCAGGACTCCCTCTGCCCCTCAGTCCACCTGTCCACAGCCTGCCCCCCAACTCCCAGTCAAGCCCTGGAGACTCCATGAGGCCCTCCCTGCTCAGCTGCTCTTACAGCCTCTCCCTGGTGAACCCTCCCAGAGCTGTCACTGTCTCAGTGCTGTGCAGATTTCCTAAAGTAGCTAGAAATTGATATTTATTGCAAAGATGTTTTCAATATTTATTAAATAATAGTAAATATTTAAAATATTAAATGTTTTACAAAAATATTTCCACATGAAACATTCCAGTGGATTCTCATAACCTCCAAAGGGAGAAAAACAGGTATTAGCTCCATTTACAGACAGACAAAACTGAGACTTCACAGATGAAGTGATTCTTGGTCATAGGGACATCAGCTGACAAAAGACAAGAGCTGCAACTTGAACCAAGTTTTAAAAAACGTCTGTTTCCAAGTCCAAAGCTCTTTCCACGACAATATGATGCACTGTGACGTGATACATGAAATCTCATTCACTTCACCATGTGACAGTTATGTGCCTGAGAGAAACGACCTGTGCTGACTGATAATCAGGTGTCATGGCACATTCTGTCCACTCATGTCACTTGCACAAGACGCTTAAAGGGTACAACAATCAAGCCAGCCACTGAGCTGCATGTGGGCTACAGCTAGGGGGGTCCACACAATGAGTGGGAAGGGCCACTGAGTGCTCCTTCACCCCCGCTTCCCCCACTGTGAGGACGGGCCCGGCATTCAGCGACCGCCAAACAGCAAGAATGATGTCTGCAAAGCAGTTTTCTCATTTGAAAATTAAATTTTAAATTTGAAAAGTAAATGATCTAATAATCAAAATCATTAAGGAAAAAGCAGAAGGCATTCTGTATGAGCTCCCATCTATGATTCTCAAATAAGCATATCCCAAATGGCAGTTACCCCACGCAAACTGGAAGTCACCCTGGAACCCATATGAAGCCAGCTCCGTACCTGTGCTGGAGTGTCGGTTTCATTAATTGGCTGCCCGTCAAACCTGAATCTAATCTGTCTCATTGACAAGCCCTGAAAAGGAAAAGCAGTCACAAGTAAATATTTCCAGATACAGCTTAATTAAAAAAACAAATATTTTAACCCAATATCAGCATTCTGATACGCAGATTTAGGATCCAGTTCAGTATTAAAAACTCGCCAGTGGGCCTCCAATCTCTTTCATGCGGTGCCTGACGCCAGTGCTTTCAGCACCCACTGTTCTACTGTCTTCTCTCTGATGGGCTAAAACAGGTCATTTTCAACCCGGGTTTTGTTATACCATTGGATACTGGGAAATTCTTAAAGCCAAATCAGTGTCAGTTCAGTTTCACAGCAGACAGGTAAGTTGACCATGGCAGAAGGAAAGCAGACTTATATTTAAACACCAGAAAACAAGAGATGTCCTAGACTAACACCCAAACTCATCTGCCTCTAAAATCCACCCTTGCTTTACATGTGAAACCTAGGAGAGGAAGGGTAACATGTCACGGTGATGCTAGCTCAGACAGCTGTCCCTCAGGGCAGGGGACGTGAGCTGCCGGGTGAATACTAACCTTCCAGCAGCTAGCTTTTCAATCAGTTTCTCAGTGCAGTGGCCTCGTGGAATGGTCAGTTCAAACACTGAATCCTCTCTCTCCTGGTGCCCTGACCTGGCCCGCCTCATCCCTCCCATTGCCTTCCAGAAGCCGAGTAGAGCTTCTACACTGCTGGCACCACCACCTCCCCCCTTTACAAAGTTCTCAGCAAGGAACTGGATGTGTGGCAATGAGGGACAAGACAAGAAGGCTGCGGAAAGCCAGGAGCAGTCACTACCATGACTTTGGCCTTGAGGAGGGCAGCAGGAAGGAGAGCACGCAGCCTTTCTGTGTCCTGAGGGAATGGAGAAACACGGCCAGGGACAGAAACACTTCCTCAAAAAGCAGTTCTGATTTAACTGAAACAGGATCGACAGGGTTAAAACGTGCATCTGCTCCCCTTGAAGCCCCACTCAAATGACGGAGATGGAAAAGGCACAAACAGCAAGGACAAGGAAAATGGGTGCAGGGATGGGCAGAGATGTCACTGCTGGGCTGGGCCAGAGGCTACCGAGGCGCGGACACTGCTGGTCTGATGGACACTGTACTAGAATCCTGGGGCAGAGGGACTGGGCAGGCCCCAGCCTGGGAGGCAGAGCTGTGGCAGGCGGCTGACTGAACAGCTGCCTGGAAGTTCACATGCACAGCCCTCAGGCAGGACCCCTACAACCCTGTGCCTCCCACCGCAGCACATGGGAGGTCTGCTTTCTGAAGAGGTGGGTGCAGAGGTCCAGTCGCAGGGTGGAAGCAGGCCCGTGGAAGCCTGTGTCCTCCACGCTGCACACTGAGGCCCCTCTCTCTCTGGATGTGCCCCCAGGAGGCTGGTCGGAGCCTGGGGGGCTCAACTGTAAAACTGCAGCATCGCCGGGCGCGGTGGCTCACGCCTGTAATCCCAGCACTTTGGGAGGCCGAGGCGGGTGGATCACCAGGTCAAGAGATCGAGACCGTGGTGAAACCCCGTCTCTACTAAAAAAAATACAAAAAAAAATTAGCTGGGCATGGTGGCACATGCCTGTAGTCCCAGCTACTCGGGAGGCTGAGGCAGGAGAATTGCTTGAACCCAGGAGGCGGAGGTTGCGGTGAGCCGAGATTACGCCATTGCACTCCAGCCTGGGTAACAAGAGCTAAACTCCGTCTCAAAAAAAAAAAAAAAAAAAAAAAAAACTGCAGCATCTGGGCGCCTCCAGAACCCCCAATCCAGACAGGTCACCCCATGTGGATGCACAGCCCTGGGAGCACAGCCATCCAGGTACACGGCTTCTCAGCAGCTTCTCAGCAGCTTCTCAGTGCTCCCTGCTTGCACAGGAGAAGTCAGCCTGCGTGAGAGCAGTCAGGGAAACGCTCCACCATGCAGCAGCCCACAGAGGAGGGAAGGAGCACAGAGGAGAATGGAGAGGGAGGACACACGAGAATGCTCCCAACACAGGCCTGCACACGCAGTGAGACCCTGTCTCAAGAAAATAAATAAATTGCTACAGAGAAGAAAAAAACATTCAAAGAACAGAAAGAAAAAGGAACTTTTGGAAATAAAAATCATGACAGAGATGAGAATGTCCATAGAAAGTGGAAAGACAAAGCTGAAATGACCTCCCAGAAAGGAGACCAACAGCAAAACGGGAGTCAAATGACCACATTTACAACAGCCAGGACAACTAGCAGCAGGAAGACAGGCACTCCAAAAAGAGGGAACAGAGTCTGCAGAAGCACACACGTTATCAAAGGAGTGACATAAGGCATACTTCCTGAATAAAACTCAATATCTAGAGCCCTAAAGCACCTAGCAGCATGAGGGAGAAAATCGCCCAGCTCCGAGGCCATGATAAGGAAACGCTGGAATGCCAGCATATAGTCCAGACACTTTGGAGAAAAACAAGTCACAAACAAGCACAGAAAATCAGAATCTACTCAACTTCTCATCTTTTTTTTTTTTGAGATAGGGTCTTGCTGTGTCCCCCAGGCTGGAGTGCAGTGGTGCGACCACAGCTCCCTGCAGCCTCCACCTCCTGGGCTCAAGGAATCCTCCCACCTCAGCCTCCTGAGTAGCTGGGACTATAGGCCTGCACCACCACACCTGGCTAATTTTTTAAATGTTTCATAGAGACAGGGTCTCCCTATGTTGCCCAGGCTGGTCTCGAACTCCTGACCTCAGGTGATCCTCCCACCTCAGCCTCCCAAAGTGCTAGGATTACAGGCATGAGTTACTGCACCTGTTTTCATTTTTAACATTGGGAGCTATTCTCACAGCTGACCCCTAAAAGAAAAAAGAAAAAAAAAGTTTTAACCAGGAATACTGTGTGCAGCCACATACTGAAGTGTGAAGGTTTATAAAAGCAAAAGTCACTTTCAGCCATGCAGTGTCTCAAAGACGCTGCCCTTCTGTGCCCTTCCTGACACAACCCTGGAGGATATGCTCCCCCACAAAAGGGAGAAGGACAAATCCAGGAAACACCCAGGGGAGAACCAAGTTTCTAGAAGGATCTGAACAGGAGGCCCTGGGACCATGACTCTGCAGCCAGCCTCAGAAGCAGCAGTGCAGGTGGGGCAGGGAGAGGCCTGGAGAGCAGTGGGACGAGCAGAGCCCCTGAGACACGTACACGGCCCCACACGCCTGCCATCCCACAGCACAGGAGACAACGCGGGCACCCGGGAAGCCACATACACAGTGACCACCAGCCCAGGCAGCACAAACTCCAACAACGGGCAGAGGCTGGGTCGCTCGCTTTGCTGCGAAGACTGGGGCCCGCATGTCCGGAAGCTCAGTCTCACCTTTTGCAGGTGAAAATAAGATCTGCCTTCAGCAAACAGAAGTCAGAGGGGCTGCTTGCCAACAGAGTGCAAGGCGGTGGCCAGTGACTGCCCCTGACAAGCAGGGTATCAGAAGCACGAGGTAAAGAGGAGGAAATATAACTGAAAACCCACAGGCAAGGGAGTAAAATAAAAGGGTGACGAGTTGCTGTATTTTCGAAACAGCTAAAGAAAAGCAGCCTCCAGGTCCCACTCAGGGAAGCAGGGCTCCCGGGGGAAAGGCACCTGGCTGCAGGGCTGGATCCCCAACACTCCAGGCTGCAGGCGGCGGGCAAAGCCCATAGGAGTGGCCTGGAGAGGGACCCCCTGGCCCAGGGCGAGTCTTCCGAGCATTACCAAGAACGACTGACATGCACACACACACCAAGCACCAAGTTCACAATCACACAGCAACCAGAAGGCATCCGCCGAGCAGGGCACTGCCAGTGAGGCAGCTCATTATCCTGAAACTGGAGTAGAAGGAGAAAGAATCACACACTTTCTTTCCTTTCCTAACAAAAGGGAAAACCACACTGCAGATGAGGGCACTGTCT
Source organism: Alouatta palliata (assembly GCA_004027835.1). Lineage (NCBI taxonomy): Eukaryota > Metazoa > Chordata > Mammalia > Primates > Atelidae > Alouatta > Alouatta palliata. Next base: position 3,854 of record PVKV010012673.1, on the reverse strand, counting down.
CTCCAGGGCCACTCCAGCTCATACACGAGGACAGGGTGGCAGCGCCATGGGGCACACGCCACCTGCAGCTCCAGAAAGGCCAGCCCTGGGCAGGGCTCCCAACAGCCTTCAGCGTCACAGACTTCACAGATGTCAGTGCCCCATGAAGAACGCAGCAGCCGGGAAGCCCCCTTTTCAGGAAGAAAACCCCACCACGCTCGTCTGAGCCTCCGGGTCCCCCTGCCACATAAAAGGCCACGGGGGCACAGTCAGCAAGCCCGGCCTGAGCCAAGTTTACCACACAAGCACCCGCCCGCCCATCCGTGAAGAGGGCGCCTCGAGCAGCTGCATCTGGGTCCAGCCCTGACGCTCATGTCCCAGGACGCCTGGAAGCCACGGGACCCGCACACACGCGGGAGGCCATGCGGGGGGCCGAGGCGCGCACCTGCCTCTCACAGTAGGCCTTCATCAGCTTGCTCAGCGGCGTGTGCCTCTTGATCTTGAACTGCACCACGGAGCCATCCTGCCCGGCCACCTTCAGGTTGATGTGGTCGTTCTCTGTCTTCACGCCCTCCTGCAGGGGACACCGGAGACTGGCCTCAAAACTGTGTCTCAAAATAACCGCGGCTTTACGGGGTAAGTCTTTAGGTAACCATTGGCTCTCTAAAGCCATTAAAGCCAACCCAGTTCTTAAAATTCTCCAGCGAGTCAGAATCACTCATGTGACTGTTTTATTTTTACACAGAATTTATTTTTAACTTCCACTTGTTAAGCATCTGTGGGTAAAACAATGCAAATCTACAGTCCTCTGACATGGTTAATTCAAAGAAAACCTGCTTAATAAATCTAGGGAAAAATCAGAGAAAATCCATCTTTATTTTAAAGTTATTCTTGTGGGCTGGGCACAGCGGCTCACACCCATCATCCCAGCACCTTGGGAGGCTGACGTGGGAGGATGGCTTGGGCCCAGGAGTTTGAGACCAGCCTGAGCAACACAGCAAGACCCCATCTCTTTTTTAAAAAATTATTCTTATGAAAGCAGTAAAAACACATATCCACAAGTCGCTACAGCTATACAGCACTAGCAAAAGAAACCAAAAACAGAACAAAACATTTGCGACTCAGAGGAACCCTGTGGGACATTAAAGTGGTGACCTCGGGAATCCAATTGAGGAGAGCCGCTTCCCAGCGGGCAGCCAGGCTCCTTCTCACTGCCCTGTCATCAGCAAATGTGAGGGGAGCCATCTCCGAGTACTTTCTGGTTTCAAACTGTCCCATCTGAGCAGAAGCAGGTGGTAATATTTTATTTTTCAATTCATGCCATGCTTGCAGCTACTCAGCAATGGCACAATCAGGGTGTCATGTTGCCTGGAAATGCATTTTGAGTTGAGTCAAGAAGCTGATATCAACAGATTGGGAGCCAACTCCGGGGCAGCTCAGTCTGAGCAGCAAAGTGGGACACCCCTCAGCCAGCCTGCACTGCTGGATGAAGCCGTTTGAGTGAAGCGATGAGGCGTGGCCCTCCGGGTCACTCTGAAAGTCAAGTCTGGAGCACCCCGGTACCTTCTCACCCTACGCTGAGATGCTCCCTGAGGGAGCACTGTACATTCCATCCCCTTCTCTCCGCTTCACCTTTCCTTCCATGGCTCGGAGAGGGACAGGGGCCCTCCCTTCCCTCCCTGGACACTTGTTCCAGGGATGCCTAAATACAGGGGGTGGGATGTAGAAGGCTGGCCTGAGGGTGAACCCGGGAACTGCACCCATGCTTGTTTCCTGGAGACCCTTGGGGAGGTATGGTGCTCTCTGTCAAGGGAGCTAGAGTGGCCTGTGAGGGGCCCTGGCAGTGAGGGGCTCCAGCCACAAGCCTGAAGATGCATGTTCGGAGGTGGCACTCACCCCTCAACTCCAGTCTTGGACCAAGCATCCCTGCCCACTCCAGGGAGGCCGGTGGCTTCAAAGCAGCTTGAGTGGTGAGCTGGCACATCCCCATCCCCCCATCCCCTCACCCCCAATGTGGCCTCCAGAGAGAAAAAACTGGCCCAGGAAGTGAAGGCATGCTCCAGGCAGGATGTTAGTGGGGACCCCTGCATGAACCCCCTTCACTTCCCCAAGCATGAGGACACACTGGCTTCTTTAGGGAAGGAAGACATGGATGTGTTCAAAGGCACAGATGCAGGACCCAGACCTGCCCACACAGGGCAACGGATGCAGCCCCGGGAGAGGTTGGGGAAAGGCGGGGCCGGCCACAGCACCTCTGCCCCGTAACAGACAGATGCCAGGAATGGACAGTCTGTCTCAGACCCCTGGTGAATTCCTAATAAACAAGTGAACTCATGAGTTAAAAAATGAAGCCCTGGGCCGGGTGCAGTGGCTCACACCTGTAATCCCAGCACTTTGGGAGGCCGAGGTGGGCAGATCACGAAGTCAAGAGACGGAGACCATCCTGGCCAACATGGTGAAAACCCGTCTCTACTAAAAATACAAAACTTAGCCGGGCGTATTGGCAGCCACCTGTAGTTCCACCTGCTCGGGAGACTGAGGCAGGACATCACTCGAACCCGGGAGACAGAGGTTGCAGTGAGCTGAGATCACGCCACTGCACTCCAGCCTGGCAACAGAGCGAGACTCCATCTCAAAAAAAAAAAAAGAAGCCCTAAAAACATGGACCCCAATTCGCTACAGTCAATCCTCTGCCTTAGCTATCTGGGGAAGTCAGAATCATTCTCCGCCTGACCCAAAAGCTCTTCTTCCCAGCACCACTGGGTCCCGGGGTCCACGTCTCCCCCTTCCTCAGAGGCCCAGGGCAGAGCTGCTCCCACACGCACAGAGGGGACCCATCACAAGTGGGTCGGATGAGGTGGCAGCCACGCAGTCATTCCGGAATTAAGCAAGTGTTTTCAACGGAATTGGACCCTGAAGTCGACCACATGGCAGAGCTGTTTAAACACTGCGGAGAAAATGAGTATCAGTTGTATTTTACATTTACTCTTCATTAAGAGGAAGCTACCTACAAAAACATAAAGAAAGGACATTTATCCTTGGCCTAGTTTTTTTGTTTTTTTGAGTCTGAGTTTCACTCTGTCACCCAGGCTGGAGTGCAGTAGTGCGATCTTGGCTCACTGCAATCTCTCCTGCCCTGGTTCAAGTGATTCTCCTGCCTCAGCTTCCCAAGTAGCTGGGATTACAGGAGTGTGCCAATACTCCTGGATAATTTTTTGTATTTTTACTAGAGACGGGGTTTCATCATGTTGGCCAGGCTGGTCTCACACTCCTGACCTCAGGTGATCCACCCATATATTTGGCCTAGTTTTAACAAGTATTTAAATATCCCAACGACCCCAGGGTGGAAGAAGTTTGAGTTCACTGGAGTCAAAATGTAAAAAGCAAAGGTCACTCCAAACGCATCTGGACAGAGGTTTCCCTGGAGTTTCACTACACAGCAAGCAGAGTGCAGACTTCCACAGAGACCCCGACCGTGGTTCCAGGAGGTTCAATCCCAGTTGTCACTAGTGTCTAACACTGAGCCTCCACTCTCTCTTGTAAAGGGAGGGTGGTCCCCTCCAGGACCAGGCCAGTATCAGAGACAGCCTCCTTACAGAGCCTTCAGCTCTAGTCATCTTCCACTGGGATATGACACAGAGGTCGACAGTGCACACCGAGGGCTTCAGAAGGTTCTCTTTTTCTAATCGTGGTCAACGTGACTACAGATCCTCCCAAGGACAGGCCAGTGCACCTTAGTGAAGGGTGCACACCTCAGGACTGAGACAGGGATGCACACTCCAGCATGGCAATCGAGGAAACTAAAACACACCCAAGGCTGGATAAGGAGGGGTGGGCGCAGACGGGGTTGGGGGTGGGGGTTGGGAAGGGTAGGC